>ML677361.1:14359526-14449075 GCA_007922305.1 Dermatemys mawii
GCTTCCTCAAATCTCGTTCACTCACGCCCCTCCTCTATCTACGCTACATTGATGACATCTTCATCATCTGGACCCAGGGGAAAGAAACTCTGGAAGAATTCCACCACGATTTCAACAGCTTCCACCCCACCATCCGCCTCAGCCTGGACCAGTCTACACAGGAGGTCCACTTCCTGGACACCACGGTGCAAATTAATGACGGCCACATCAACACCACCCTATACCGAAAACCTACCGACAGCTATGCCTACCTTCATGCCACCAGCTTCCACCCCGGGCACACCACACGATCCATTGTCTACAGCCAAGCATTGAGATACAATCGTATTTGCTCCAACCCCTCAGACAGAGACCAACACCTACAAGATCTCCACCAAGCTTTCTCAAAACTACAATACCCGCACAAGGAAATAAGGACACAGATCAACAGAGCCAGATGTGTACCCAGAAGCCTCCTGCTGCTGCAAGACAAGCCCAAGAAAGAAAACAACAGAACACCACTGGCCATCACCTACAGTCCTCAGTTAAAGCCTCTCCAATGCATCATCAGTGATCTACAACCCATCCTGGACAACAATCCCTCACTTTCACAGGCCTTGGGAGGCAGGCCAGTCCTGGCCTACAGACAACCTGCCAACCTCAAGCATATTCTCACCAGCAACAGCGCACCGCGCCATAATAACTCTAACTCACGAACCAATCCATGCAATAAACCTCGATGCCAACTCTGCCCACACATCTACACCAGCAACACCATCACAGGACCAAACCAGATCAGCCACATCATCACTGGTTCATTCACCTGCACATCTACCAATGTAATATACGCCATTATGTGCCAGCAATGTCCCTCTGCTATGTACATCGGCCAAACTGGACAGTCCCTACAAAAAAGGATAAATGGACACAAATCAGATATCAGGAATGGCAATATTCAAAAACCTGTAGGAGAGCACTTCAGCCTCACTGGACACACCATAGAAGATTTAAAGGTCAGCATTTTGCAGCAAAAAAACTTCAAGTCCAGACTGCAAAGAGAGACTGCAGAGCTGCAATTCATTTGCAAATTTGACACAATCAATTTGGGACTGAATAGAGATTTTGAATGGCTAGCTAACTACAAAAGCAGCTTCTCTTCTCTCGCTATTCACACCTCCAGTTCAGCTGCTAGAGGAACACCTCACCCTCCCTGATTAGAGATAACAAGCTGGTTCAGCCTGATTGGACTAACCTTGTTATCTCCCACCTGGTTCTTGCCTACCTATTTATACCTGCCCCTGGATACTTCCACTGCATGCATCTGACGAAGTGGGTATTAGCCCACGAAAGCTCATGCTCTGAAAAAATTTCAGTTAGTCTTTAAGGTGCCACAGGACTCTTTGTCACTTCTGCAATTCCAGACTAACACGGCTACCCCTCTGATTCGGTACAGTAGAAGCCACTCAAGGCGCAAATAACGGGAGAAAGCGGCTCTCCTGGCACAATACTGTTTTCCTGAGAGTTTTGTTGCTTTAATGGGACGATGATGGCTGCTCAAGCCGCTTTGTTGGGATGATCGCTGGCCTACTTACCATTTCAGTTACAATTAGGAGGTGCTGATATGGTGGTTAAAAAGTCACAGGTTGCTTCTGGCTAGTGTTCTCTGCTTACCTCATAGGACAGCAACCAGGAAATTACCCTGTCAATCACAATTAGAACCGATTTGTCAGTTGAATCAGCAGAATTTACGCTTTCATTTAAAAGTAGAATAAAAAACCACTAGACCTTATAACTAACACTGTAGACCAGGCATAAAGGGATGCAATGAAATCTGCTTCCATTTGCAGAGAGCCTGAAACAGTAATGGAGAGAGGTCAGAACTCCTCCCGTGTCTCTCACTGGGTGTTGACTCTGGAGTGTAATGATTACAAATTAAGTTTCACAGCTGATCACAGCGTTCCAGAAAGAAGAGAGTGTGTCTTATTATGAAGAGCTTCACAATCAACTGCAAGCACAATATCATTTTGGCAGCAAGAGTGGGCAGTTGGTTTAGTGGGGAGAGCCTGGTAGAGCTTCACCCCTTATTTTCAGGCCATGCGACTCCTGGAATTTACAGTTTCAAACTGACAAAGTCTACGGGGCGAAGCGAAGATATGCAGCCCAAAGTCAGGGTGATTGAGGACCAATTACATCTGGCATGAGTCTAATGGCTTTTTCCCATTAAAATGAGAACACGTTGCACAGTAATGCGAGCTCGGAGGAGCATGAGGGGGAGGTGCTAGAACAGGGGTGGATGGATAGTAAGCTGAGGAAGGCATCAAAAGGACTGAAGGAGGAGAGCAATATTGCTTGATACAGTAGAGGCTGGAGGCTGTTCCAAGACCAGCAAGAGGCCATCAAGAAATGCAAGGACACAAGCAGAGGACAGGAGAGTTTCCAAGAGGCCAGCAGAGTTGGCTGTGGGTAGCATGCAACAATGCATGTAGTAATATATTACAAATATGAATCCATTGAGGCATCTTGATTACCTGGGTTTACTCTACTGCATTCATGCTGCACTTCAGTATCCACTTGTTCCCAAATTCTAGCATTGCCCAGTACAACCTCCAGGTACAACACACTTTTGTGAAAGGGATAGTCACAGTGCAAAAGTAAAGAAGTTTTACACAGCAAATCCTTACTACACAATCCTCTAGCAAATGACAGAAATTGCTCAAAACAGGCTTCATGGGCCAATCTTAAAATGCTTAAGGTTTTGCACTGGTGCAGCAGCTGTCACTCAAAGATCTCATAGCACTTTGCAAACAAGAATTAGTTACAGCTCACAACTCTCCTCTGCTACCTGTATTTTATGTCCATTTTACACACGAATAAACTGAGGTATAGAAATTAATGGTGGGATTTTCAAAAGTCCATACAGCCCAGATTTTTAAAGGTATTTATGCATTGCAGTGCTCAGTGTTGCAATGTCTAACTTATTTAGGATAGTAAATATAATTTTTAAAAGGGATTTGGGCTCTTAAGCGCTCCATAATGCCTACATACCGTTAAAAATCTGTGCCATAGGGATGTATGTGCACAAACCCCATGGACAGCTAATGGGTTTTGCCCTCCTAACGAGTCAGGCACTTACATGCCTTTGAGGATTTGGGCCACAAGCATTTGTGAAAAATCCAACACTCAGTGACTTGCCCAAGGTTGCTGAGGAAGTCAATGGCAGAGCTCAGAACAGAACCTAGGAGCCCTGACACACAATATTGCTCCAACCACTAAACTACACTCTGCACCAGTGTTACTCATTTAGCCAACTTTTACTGTGCAGCACTGATGAACAAATTCTCCTGAATTCCAACAAGTTATTGCTTCTATCTTCCATTATTTCAGAGTGCTGTTCTTCTCTCTGGAGACACAGTAAATATGATTTGTCACAGCTACTGGAGAGGCTCGTTGCTAAGGAGGTATTTAGGATGGGGCTCCATGCAGCTGTTATCCAAAGCAAAGAGCCTATTACCCCCCACCCCCCAGTGATATTCCATAAGCATCACAAAATGAATTTGTGTATATATTTGCCAGACAACAGAAGGGTTTTACAGGGAAACACATTCACTCAAGGCACCGGCAGTAATTGTAGAAGTAAATCTCTTAAATATATGCTCAACACTATTAGCCAGCTCAGGAATATTTGTATTCTGTGTCAAAATCTCTCCGGCACACTAAGCCAGGAGACTGACAGCAGAAAGGGCAGGATTTATGTTAGCTCAGGTCTATCTGTCATGGAGATATGAAAGCAGAGAGTCCTTTTATTAGAGTCACACTCCTCATACAGATATTGATCTAAACAGCCCAGGCTGAATCCACAGTGCACCACCATCTCTTGGCTAGTCACTGGTAGAGTGATGAAGCGTTGGTTTCGACAGGCTGCACCTCTCTCAATGCCCATCTTACCTCTGCCCAAAACATTACCATTGAGACTGTTCTGGCCCAGGGAGTCACTAGTGTGGGTTGGGTTGTCAACATTGGTGCTCAGAACTTCTAGGTGAAGTTCTTATTTTCAGGAGAGAGAAACAGATACACTGCACTGACGGTATGACTCATGTTTATGTTCAATTCAGTAAAAACCTTTTATTTAAATCACCTCAATCTGCTTCCCAAATTTCAGTGTGTCACACTAGCCTTGCCTCAATATTTAGATCCAGCTCAGTGAAGATTACAACTGGTCCAAATTATACATTGGAACCTCCTCCCCTTTCCCATAGCTTAAAATGTATATGCAGAAAAACCCAGCAACTACGTGTTTTAAAGGTCTTGGAGATATTTCTATTCTACCAGTTCCTTTGGCTTTTTGAAAATTTGTATTTGTTTGCTGGCTGGTTTTGTGCATGCAAACCCCTTCTAGTGGCACCGCTGAGGGGTCATTATAGAAACGTACATCAAAGAGAAACCAAAACAGGACAGGTGAAAGATAGACTTTGTACACTTCTTCTTTATCCAATAGCTGCAGTTTATTTAGAGGTAACATTTTGTAAGCCTGACAAAACTATTCAGAGGAAATTTTCCCCTTGATGGTATTAAAAAAAATATTTGCACTAGAGATGGGCCAGAAATGAGAGGTCAGTAGATATTAAAATGCTGGGAATATGCTTTCTGGATGTGCTAGCCGAAAAGAAGTAAACTGAGTTCCTAAACTAGCCCCTAGAACAGTGGGCCCTGCATCCTATCTCTTGGGAGACCTTAGGGCAAACATGCTCTGAACTGATGGGCCCAAAAAACAAAGGCTCACTATAAAAGTAGCTCAGAATAAAACCATTGTACCAATGATTATTTAAAAACACACAAAACCCTCGGACAGGCCAGGTCCCATCCGCATCTCACGGCCTCTGTATTCCGAGGAACGTTGTGGGGATAGCAACAGAGTGGAAAAAAGGTGCGTTCTGAACTCAGGTTAGCTAACCAACATTAGCTAAAAGCAGGTTGAACCAGCAACGAAGACGCAGGAACTCAGCTTCTGGCTCGGATTAGCAGAGGGAGTTCTACCCCAGACTCCCCTATAAGCTTTAGCTCAAGCTGCTATCCAAAGATAAAAGCCTATACAGAGAGGAACCTGGGGCTGAACTCCTTCTGCTAACCTGAGTCAAAAGCACAGCTGCCACGGCTTCCCTGCTATTCCAACCCAAGGTAGCTAGCGTGGGTTAGCTCACCCTAGAGAGGAACACTTTTTTGCAGTGTAGACGTACTCGTACACCCCATGCATGGTTCTCATGGGGGAAGAGTGCTGAAAACATTCTGTATTCCTAGGAGGTAGAGGAGGCACGCACCTAGTTTCTTCTGCCAGTCTCACAGTTCCCCTCAGTGTTGGAAGTAAGAGGAGTAAGCCGTAGTGTTATTGTGATATTTCCAGCCTCATTTGCAGACGAAGGCCCCGATCCTGCAGATTTATGCATGTGTTTAATGTTGCAACTACTAACTATGCAGAGAAAGTTAAGCTCAGGCTTAACTCTTTGCAGGATTAGGGCCAATAGGAAGGCGTCAACTCTCACTGAGGTCTTTCCGTTTACTTCACAATAGGCGCTGGATCATGCCCTATGAGACTTGAGCCCCAGTCCTGCAAACATTTATGCACATGCTTAACTTTAAATATGTGAGTAGTCTCATTGAAGTCAGTGGGCCTTCTCGTGTGCTTAAAGTTAAGCACATACTTGAGCATTTCAGGACTGAGGCCTTAGAAACCATCCAACCTTTTCACTGCTTAAAAACAACAAAACAAATCAGAGCACCAGCACCTCAGAGGTTCACACACCATTAGTTCGGTGGCATTTTAGCCCTAACAATGCTGTCTGCCCAGTCTCTAATCTGCATCTTGCATCTCTAAGGCAGCCACCTTCATACCACTGTACCATCCAAAAGCAATATGCCATTTCTGGACCTTTTAAGAGCCAGCTGCACACACCGAGTTTTAATTATATTTATACCAAATTCAGTAAATTATCAGTTCATAGCTCACTGTCTAGAAACAGCGACCACCACAAGAGATTTCCTTTAAAAGGACAGCTTTCTTTGCCTTTTTTGGGGTGTCAACATCCCCAGAACAAAAATTTCTAGGCAGTCTCTCATTTCTATATTTCATCCCAATATTTTAGTTTTGAAATGACAACAGCCTTTAGCAATTTCATTAATTTGCTTCTGTGTAAAAGATCTTTGCATTCCTATGGTAGCTTCTGATCTTCTTCTGACAATCCCTTGAGATTCTGACACAATCCTGAGATTAGAACAAAGCATCATTTTTCATGCATGAATGCATTATTTTATGTTTAGAATCTGCGTTTAACATATTTTACAAATTCATGGCAGATGCTGTCAGAAGGGACAAAACCACCTTCCCTTTGTCTAGTTTGTCTCCTACTACAACGATTAAAGGTGGCAAGATGCCATTTATATATGAAGCACTGCCCTTCTCCAGAAGGGAAGAGCAAGTTTGCAACTATACTTAGGTCTTTTTCATTGTTTGTTCCTTTCCTTCTTGCCGACTAGCAATTTAACCTTCCAATTCCTAAGCCCTAGGGAAATCCCTAGTTGCTCTGGAGGAGCTAATTCCAAGATATCTTGTCAAAATATTGGTGCATAAAGAAAGTGAAACCCTATTATGGCTTTCATGCTGCGATGCATCAAATATAGTTATCTTGCTGATGTATAATTATTAATTTATATGGGGGGTACCTCAGAAGTGCAAAACGAAGCTCCTAGGCCTCCATACATTAAGTCATACATGCTGGGTGGTTGAGTTATGTTGATATAATAATGTAATTAAAGATAATGATCATTAGGAGCGGGGAATGAACACCAATTCTAAACTTTTCAAGAGTCAAAAAAATTAAGTAATATAGGATGAGCCTGCAAGAGCCAGTACCTGTTAGTAGAACAGGGTTTTGGACTGACGTTTTTCAGCAAAAAATGCAGATTTTGGTTCTCAGGATTTGGTGAATTCATGTCGATTTCAGCAAAACTGTTTGTCATAAAAATGACTAAAAAAATTCCAGAAGTCAAAAAGTTTTGTTTCACTATGTCCAGAATGACACATTTTGATTCAAAATGACTTTTTGTTTCAAAATAGACTTTAATTTTTGTAAAAGGAAAACATTTCAAAATCAAAGTGGTTTTTTTTTTTACTTTTCAATTCACCAAAAATTTTGACTCAGAATGAATTTGTTTCTTTTTTTACAACTGCCAGAGAACACCCCCAAAAAATCAATTATTTGTCCAGCTCTACCTGTGAAGTTAAAAAATTGGGCCTAATTTTTTTTCTCAATTAGAGGAGGCCAGAGCTGTTGACAAGGGAACCGTTTGTAGGCAGCGGACTAGAATTGGGACCAATATATATTATTTGACAAGCTATGGTTCATCAAAACAACATTAGTTTAAGATGAGGACGTACTGCATCACTCTAACTGAGCAGTAAGACATGCAGGAATTTGTAGTTATTCAAGAGAAGTCAGCTGCATAGAATTTGGGCTGGGTAATGATCTAAGTTTAGAAATATTAAGAGCTAGTCATCTTATATAAGCCAGCACTTGCATTAATACAAACCTACAAGGCCAGTTTCTGTTATGAATGACACCAGTATAAATCCAATATAACTTCATTGACCGCAATCTCAGCCAACAGCCTGGTCTTGCTCACATTGAGGTCAACGTCATTTTTCCTTGGCTCCTGTGGTAACTCAGCTCAGAATTTTGCCAATTGTGCACATCAAAATGGCAAGCAAGTATACATCACATATTTCATGGATACGGATGACATCAGTCCCTCATACCTGAACTTTATAGTGTGTACTACAAAAGCTGCATGAGCATGCAGTGGAACAGAACTGCAAGAAAAATGTATTTCTTTTCCATTCATCTGAATCTTTCATAAATTCATATCTAGACACCAGGCTGGAAATACCATGAGTGTCAGGCTCTGGGTTCTAGGTGATCAAAGCCAGATGTAGGGTCAGAACTGGGCCAAAGGCAGCACTAAAACCAAGGTCTGGGGACAGGCCATGGGTCAGAACCAGGAACAGACTCTGTGGACAAGACAAATCAGAAATATAGCAGGCTGAAGGTCAAAGCCGGTTTGGAGTCAGTCCAAGCGCTTGGGGGTCAACACGGGGTACAGGGCTGCAGCAGGTCAGTGTAAGACACTGTAGTGGGGCAGTCACCCCGCTCCAGCTCAGAAAGGGTTAAAAGCCAGCCTTTGGAGAAGGCTGAGGCTGACAACCAATTAGGAAGAGGCAGGAGGCAGCCAGTGAGGGCTTGCCAAGCCAGTATAAAGGGGAGCAGATCAGAAGAGGTAGTCAGTCTCTCTTCAGCCTTGGAGAGGGGTGGACTTGGCTGCCTGAAAGAAAAGGGTACCCTGGACAGTGCAGTGCTGGGGAAGAGCAGAAGGAGCTGGGGAAGCACCAGCCTGGCAAACCCCCAGGCAGAAGCCTTGCTGTCAAGGCCGGAGGAGGTACTAGGGCTGTGGGGAAGCAGCCAGGGAAGGAGGAAGCAGCTGGTCCAATCCCTTGGCAGATGATGAGTGGTCATTTCAGACTGCAATTCGCCCCTGAGGGAAGGGGCTAGATGAAGACTGGCAGTGGATCACTGAGGCGAGGTGAGCTTAGGGCATTGGAGATCCCCACGGAGGGGAGGACCCCTGAGTCTGGGGGCACGGCTGCAGGGCAGTACCCCAGGAGAAGGGGCATCACAGGCTTGTGAGGGACACGGGGTCAGAAGAACTATAAGTGGTGGAGATTGATGAGGAAGCAGTTACTGGTAGGAGACCCTCGCCAGCAGGAGGCGCTCTGAGGCTGAGATGAGCTAATTCATGGATGGCCAGCAGAAGGTCCTGCAGCAGTGAGTCAGCACCATGTTACAGGCACAGACAAGGCTGAATCAGGCTGGAAGAGGGCTCAGACAAGGATGGGAGCAGGAACTGGAACCAGACCAAGGGCAGGCTGTAAACCTGCAAGACAGCAGCAGGGCTGCTGGCCAAGTAGCTTTGTTGCACAGACTAACTTGCAGCTCTGGCAAGCTCACTGAAATACCTATGCCTGGGGGTCCTCTGACCCTGGCCTTGCTCAGGGATAGGCCACTGCAGCATGACTGAGCGATGAGTCATGGCAGGCTGTGTTAGAGGGAAGCATCATGGCACCTGAATGAGCAGCCCTGGGCTGGTGGCAGGTTTGTCTCACAATAAGCAGAGTTTAGATTCGAGTCCATTCAAGTTCAAGTCAGTTCTTATTAGATCCATCAGCGTTCGCCCCCCTATCGTTCAGAGAGCAAAATGCTGTGGAAACTCAGAACACTGAACACCTCAGCGCTGTGCTACGTCTGCTGGTTACAACTAGAGCCAAGTGAATAATTTACAATGAACGAACTTTCCTGCTTGCTCTGCCCTGGGAACAGCCAAAGCCAACAACAAATTTCCTCACTTCCATTTGTTAAAAAATTTCCAGTGACTTTTTTTGGCAGTTTTTTTTTAAACTGCTGATTGGTTGTGAGCTGTAAGTTTTCAACGGTCCCACTGTGTTGGTTAGTTGTGATTGGTCAGATAAGTCACACGGTACTGCTACTCGTCCCTGACTGGAGGAGTATGCAAATATTTCCCAAACAAGTCCCCAAGCATGCAAATCTAAAATTTGATTTTCAAGGTCGGAAGTTTACCATATTTAATCAGATAATCACATCTATGATATAACGAAGTACTTAATCTACTCTTTGAGAAATGAAACAGGATCACTGCTGGCTGGTGTTAAGCATGGAATGTTTGTAGGAGGCTGCAGGAGTGGGAACAATATTACAAGAAGTGAATTAAGTGCTAAAGTGCCTGGTCAGTATTGGTGAGGCTGGTTGCTGATGCAAGGATTAAATGAAACTCTGGTATAAGGGAGCATATCTCCATCAAAGTCAATGAATTTGGCCCCCAAAAGAGTATCTATTAAATGAGGCACCCCTGGAAAAAGGCAGGACATCCACCTACAACTTAGTGAGTGAGACCATTCATGGTCAGAACGCAACTTGGGACAGTTAAGTCAATGGCAGCATGGCTACTCATTCTCTCACGCTGCCATGCAGAGCAGGAAGGAGAAGAAGCCCCTCTACACAGCCAGACAGATCCATGACCCAGCTCTGGTCTGTCCTGCATCTCTGCCATGAACTGGGAGAATGTTGATTCCACAGCTCCAGGGGAACCTTGAAGGTATATTTTGCTACATTATTCCCCTTCTACATGCTCCTACACAGGCAGTAACAGATAATAAATTAGAATTTAGAATGACCCGTCATTAATAATTATTTATTATTTATTACTGTTAAATACCTGGGGCGGGGGGAAATCATGGAGCCAGGCTTTCGCCCAGGAATAAAAGCATCAGAGTTCTATTTCTAGATGCTGTTTGTGCAGAATCCAGTATTACACCAGTCACATGATACAATATTGTACGTACTTCTGAAAGACGGTATATTAAAACTTTTGCGGGGGAGAAGGGGGATTTTGGAGGAGACACATCAACCTTGCTGCCAAGTTAGACAGATGGGGAACAAGAAAAGAGAACAACCTTGAATGGACATTCAATATAAAATGGTCGTCTAGTTAAATTTCAGGATGTCAAGGCACTGTCCGCATTTTAAAATTTGAAGAATACGAAAGAAATAAAAATAATTAAAATCTTGAAGTGTTATGGAACTGTCTCTGCTATAGCATATAACATACACATTTCTATTACCCTTTCCAGATTAGCCAAATGAAGATCAATGTATCTATAAAACTCAATGACATGTTAATGCAAACCTTAAAAAAGATAAAATGCCTTTTATCTCAGTCTTAGGAAAACCTAATAAAGAATTAACAGTCCATGAAGCCATGGCGTTTTACTCAAGGCTTTCCTTTATGGTAGGACTTCCTGCTCCATTAAATTTTAACTGACAGGTTTCCCCAGGCTTTGGGACATGTTGGTATAATCATACATTGCATTGATAAGTCATTAAAACTGGTCTTATATTTTCCATCAGAGATGGGCTCAGACTATTACGGCAGACCTCCAAAACAGCACGTGTTTTTAAATTCTACTTAATGCACACAAAGCACAGTAACAATAAATCTGAAGCAGTTGTTAAGGTGCATAAATTTGCCAAATAGGGGAGATAAACATTGACTTTGATAATACTCCCTCTGATAGCTCATAAATTTACAAGCCAAAATATTCGACTTTTTTTACACCTGAATAATGAGTCGTTTGGATCCAAGTTTGTTTGCGACATTAGCATTCCAAATGTACATCATACACAACTGCTAGGAATCCAGCAACTCTGCCCTGAGTGTTGAACGTTGATTTAAAGAGATGCAGTCAAATATTAGTCTAGGATTCAGTTCAAGATCTTGTAGAGTGTATTGTTAAAAGCTCTTAGTAAGCTGGGTCCAGCATGCTGTTAGGGATGGATTGGCAGAGGCACATCAGGGAGTTAGGTGTGTGACTGCCATTGAAATTGAATGTGGGTTGGCCCTGTTGAAATTCTCAGCCTTAGGTATATATTCCTGCAGACAAATACAAAACAAGGACTAACATTTGCAAATTTGGACAAAGTTCCTCCTTTTCTTTGGTGGATCCTGCGCTTTCTGACTGATTTGCTTGCCTCAGAGATTCACGGCAGTCCTCAGTTTGGCCACTTTTGCTAGTGGCCCAAACCTGCCTTTCACTCAGCTAACCTCATCGCTGGCCACGATGGGGGAAAGGGCAGAGAACAATCCCCACAGTCTCTGCTGACCCACCTGGTGGGTCAGGGAATAGGCCAGAAACCTTCCTTTCTGGTGGGACCCACAGTCCAGATCAACTCCTCTTATATCAAATAGGGAGTTGGGAGGATGAGGGAAACCCAGGCAGGCCCTCTACTCCAGGTTCCAGTCCAGGGCCCTGTGGATAGCAGCTGTCTGCAACATCTCCTGAACCAGCTGCGTGACAGCTACAACTCCCTGGGCTACTTCCCCATGGCCTCCCCTAAGCGCTTTCTTTATCCTCAACACAGGACCTTCCTTCGGAAGCCAGATAGTGTTTGTACTCCTCAGTCCTCCAGCAGCGCGCCCTCTCACTTTCAGCTCCTCACATGGACCTCACCAACTGAAGTGAAGTCTTTTCACTGGATCAGATGCATGGAGTGGAAAATACAGGAGCAGGTATAAATACATGAAAGGATAGGAGTTGTCTGACCAAGTGTGCCTCTTCATCTCCATGGAATTTTAGATAAAGCTCGGGAGCAAATATTTACAGACAAAGTATAAATGAACTTCCTTTTTATCCTCCCATTCACAGCCTTCAGTCCCAGATGTGCAAGACAGAAACTCAAACACGAAAGGGCAGATTAACTGAGAAGTAGGAACTTGTCAATCAGTGCTGCTAATGCGAGACCAAAAAAAACCTGGTTTAACCTCAGCAGCGACCACCACTCACAACCTGGCACTTGATTGGTTGTCAGCAACCTGCTCTGCTGAGCAAGGGCACTGGAAAAAATTGATGCTCTGACACTCAGTACGAAAAGATGCCCCTGTCAGCTAAGCTTTCCCCAAGTCTGCAACCAAATACAGATTCATAGTGGCCTCTAAATAAGTGGTACCAAAGAAAACTAATAGTTTTTAAAAGTCATTAGTAAAAGATACAGGGCCAAATAACTGTCTGTGACGGAATTAGCAGATTAGGACACTGGATACTCTACCATGTTCCCCTTCCAGAGTTACTTTGGCATCCTGTCTCCAGGGAGATAGTATATTCAACCCCTCAAAAATCAGCAGATCCCACTTAGGCACAAGATGCCCCAGGGAGAGGCCCCCTGCTTCCACACCGGCTCTTGCCTTGCTCCAAGACTCTAATGGACTAGTGCTGCCACGAATACCCACTGTACCAGTGCCCCCCACATACACTTTGCACCAGGGTTAATGCTACTTCACCCATACATACCCTGTATAGCCTTCCACCTGCTTCTGGAGAAAGTGGGCCAGGAGCGAGCAATATGGACCCCTGGGATTTCATCCCCATGAGCTGCAGTGATCAGTCTGGGCCTTAGCATAAACTGCAGCTAACTTTTCCTTTTACCAAGTATTTTAATACCTCTCAGCCATACAGCTGGGCAGCCATACAGCAGCCCAATTCTGGTGGTCCCTTTGGAAGATTATCATCTGAACATTAGAGGTGCAAGATTTGCAGGAGATTATCATATTTACACAAAGCATGTTCTCTCCGTTCCTTGGGAGTATTAGTTTTCAGAATTACTGCATTTTTTTCATGCAGTTAATTGGATGGATTGAACTAGAAACAAAAAAGCCTCAATTCTTTCCTCCAAGTAAAAAGGAATAATGCATTTTTTTTACAGATGTATTTCAGTAAACATGTACTAATGCAACCTGCCCAAGTACTTAATTGCAGCATTCCCAGAACATATGGGTGACATCAGAGAAGGACCAAACTAGCCCAACTTCTAAAATAGAAGGATGTGATTCTCTAAACCAAACTTCACCCTCTAAACCCAAAGCTGTTCACACAACAGCAGGGAGATCAGTACCAAGGATCACCTTTATAGTTGACAGCATTGTCATTAGGAGTGGCGCTCTGGGAGTGGTCCACTGGGTAAGAGCAGTAGTTTAGAACCCAGGTTCAAGTCCCTGCTCTGCCACAGACTTTCTGTGTCCCCTTGGGCCAGTCACTTAGCCTCTCTGTCTCAGCTCCCCAGCTACAAAATGGGGATTGTGAGGATAAATACATTAGACATTGTGAGGTACTCAGATACTATAATAATGTGGGCCAAATAAAGTACCTAAAATGGATGGACAGTTTTTCCTGCAGCTGCATTAGCTAAAGTCATAAGGGTCCCCACCCTCATACCTTAGAGCACAGATTGATCACTAGCGGGAATGAAAATTAATTTTATTGCCAAGCCATACACACCGTGGTATGTTACACCTACATGTGAAACATCCAGCATCGGTTACTGTCAAAGACAGGATATTAGACTAACTAGATCACTGATCCTTCCAGCATGATCATTCGCAGCACTAATGGAGTGATGCTCCAGGCCAAATTCAGGCTCGGTGCAATGACATGCAGCAACTCTGCAGTTTGAACAGGTGGCCCAACCTACAACAGGTTCGTTACTGAAGCATTGCCTCAGGCACGCACAGAACCAGGTCAATACTTCACTCCTGTTTCATCTCTTGTGGTCTTTTCCTCAATGAGAACCCAGAAATTCCTTTCCACTATACTATGCTAAAATAAAAATAAAATAAAAATTGTCTCCCGTTCGTTAGCAAAATTCCACAGCAACCATCCAGTTAGTCAGGCTCATTAATTTTTATGTCTGTTGTTGATGTACAGGAATCTAGCTGACCTTTCAATGACTAACCTAGCATACATTACAAGCTTAAAAGATAACGCTCTCCACCCTCTTTTCTTTGATTTATTACAGCTGCAACACAAGTGTTACAACTGCCAGTACACGAAGAACAAAGAATGGATTTTCAGTTAATTTGGGGTTGGCTTCTTTTCTTATTTAAATCCAAATCTTTTCTTATTTAAATCCAGAGACAGCATCAGGACACCACAAAAAGTGGCTTTGAGCTACCCATCCCTCTGGACAACAAAATCAAGCAGAGATGGGATGCAGCAGAGGATAGTACCCAAGATTACCCTACGTTATGTAAAACCCTGCTGCTCACTGGAACGGTGGACTCAGTCCTTCCCCAGGCAAAACTCTCAGTAATACAAGAAGTCCTGAGAATCAACACGCAGCTCGAACAGCACACTGTGTCTTTGTGATCACTGAGAGACTGAGATAGGAGAGCAATCCTTCCCTCTTGTTCACAAAGCTACTCTCTAGCCTCTACTGTAACACTCAGACGTCAGTAACCCTGCCACTGCCAGAACACTCTCTGCAGGGACCGATGAGGGGTGCCTCTGCATAGCAAGCAGATTAATCAGCTCTGCTACCATTAATCCCCTCCCCGGCCCGAGAACACTGCCACAGGTGCACACAAAGCTGGGCTCAGTGCCCTGCAGGAGGTGAACAACTCCTTTAAACTGCTGCCCCTTCCCCACCAGAAAGAAAGCAATTCCTCCCCATACCCTTTTCCCATCGAGTAGAGTCTTCCACTGCACCTGACCCTTTCAGTGGTATGGAGGAAAGCTCAGGATTTACCACTAATGGACTAATACGGCCCATTAATGCAGTAAAGCAGAAATAAATGAGACTTTTGCGTGCGTAAGGACTTCTGGACTGGGCATTAAATCAGACCAGTATATTTCTTCAGTGTCGCTGCACATATATTTACTCCCTGTGCAGCTGGGCATTGATTTTGAAATGTTATCACGTACATCTAAAGTGCTCCAGGATTTGGCTCCTAGTTATTTCTCAATACCAGCCGAGAATTCTACACTCCATTTCCAAGTGCTTTCATTTGCCCTTTGAGAAGGTTCCCAAGGTTTTCTGATACCATGCAATACAAGGATACTTTGAAGTGCTACACTATGCGAATATGCCACTGGCATTAAGTTTCTACCTGAATGTTCATGAGAGAGTTTGGAACATGAAATGGTGTGCATATATTAATTATACGGGTTTGATTTCAAATTCCCCCACATGAGAGGTTGTTCAAGTCCAGCCACTTAGTAGAACTGTTCCATTTTGCAAGCCTCTGTGTCCGGAAGAGACTTAGCTGAAGTTCAGTACCTCTGGAGAGAAAACATTTAACCAAGCAGGCAAGGAAGGGAACGAGCATTACTGTAAATTCAAGGAAGTGAAGACTCCGTGATTTGGTACCAGTGGGTTTGTCTTACGCACTCTAAACGTCCTCCTAAAATCTGGTTACCCTAAAACTTATCCCAAAGCCTGCCTGCAACTCTATTCTGAAGACTTTACTGTCAGTTCTTACACAGTAGATTCTGATCACCTATAGGACCTAATTTTTTCAAAACTGCACATGTTTTCGGACTTAAATGTATAACATAACATTTGCTCCTGGTTCAAATACTTGATTTGTATGCACCGTTGCGATACCTGCATACACAAGTTGTATGTGCACTTCCAACCTATTTTTCATAGGTCATAGGTACTTTCATTATAATCTGGCATTTATCCCTAGAAAATATCAAAGGGACTATTCATTGTGTGTAAGAGCTGCAATTACTCAATTCAGACAGCAGTTCCTGGATCATGATTTGAAATCATACCAAGAGATATGTAATAATGTAAATAATATAATGATCTTGTATTTTCAATATTTACAAGTCATGATTTTATTGTGACATCTGAATACGAGGTGGCTCTAATTAGACCTTTAACCACATTGAGGAGTTGACCTAGGTGCAAGCTGGAACAAAGATTTAATTTCTAAGATATATACAATTTTAATTTAAAAAAATGTTGAAAAGAAAACAACCCAAGTGAAAAGTTTGGAGAGGAATTTGGATGAAGCAAATGTTCTACATGGGAAGGAGTTATATACATATGCAGTTTGCATAGGTCATAAAGAAATGTTTTTATAAATTATTGTATGGATGTTATTTAACTCCAGTTAAGAGGCACACAATTTTTGCTATTAGGGAAGATCTCTATTGGAGGGGTTGCAGGGAACATTCTTGTACATGTTGTGTTCATGTCCAGGAAGCAAATGGTTAAGGGAGGAAGTTATCAAAAAGATTCGCCTTCTGACAAAATGCAGGCTTCCTCGAGGTCCCCTGACCCGCTTTCTTAAAGCTCCAATAAAGGAGACACATTTTAAACAGAATGACGAATTAATTTCTTTTTTTTATTGCTAGCAGCTAGACTTTGTATTGCACAATACTGGATAAACGTTAGTCCGCCTATGGAATTGCGGTAGAGTAAAATACGGATTGTCCTTGTAATGTAAAAGCTTTCACACCAAGTATGTATATAAGCGAAGCACCAAAGAGGACAGGAATCTAGACATCCTTAAAGCAAATATACAATGTCATTAGGGCAGAGTCAGGCAGGACCCAGATGTAATAAATTCGACCTCTGAATTAAAAAGAAGCTTTGGAGTTAAAGGGCCAAATTCTGCACTGGCTTAAATCCTGTCAGCCTCGCTGGGGTTGCACAGAGTGCAGGTCAACACAGAAGAAGGCTCAACTTTTTGTGTGTTTTCCCCATTGCTACTCGGAGGAAGAGGGCTCCCCAGCCAGCAAGCGAGAATATTTAGCCAGGTTAATTGAATATTAATCTGATCCTAAGTAAGTAATGTACAATGTGGAATGTTAACATTTTATTGCAACTTTTCATTAAGATAAAATTGTTTTGTTTGTTTGTGAAGAATCAAGGCCATTAAGTCAACATTACTGATTTCCTTGGCACCCTTACTGTTAAAGCCATGAGACTGAATTTGCTGCTAGCATGTCATCAAATGCAAGGGCCTAATGTGCTATTAAACAGAGTAATAAACACTGACGCTGCTGTTAAATAAGTTAACTAGGGTAAAAGGTTGATGTAGTGGAGAGTCCTGTCAGACTAGCGATGGGGAAAACAAATAAAAAGTTGAGCCTTCTTCTGTGTTGACCTGCACTCTGTGCAACCCCAGCGAGGCTGACAGGATTTAAGCCAGTGCAGAATTTGGCCCTTTAACTCCAAAGCTTCTTTTTAATTCAGAGGTCGAATTTATTACATCTGGGTCCTGCCCGACTCTGCCCTAATGACATTGTATATTTGCTTTAAGTGCTTTTGACCCTCTGTGCCAAAACTGTTTTGGAGTCATCTCAAGCCAAATGTATTGACAGTTCCACTTCCTCTGTGAGATTGAAAAATCATAAACACAGAATATAAAATGCAGAGCATACACATCACATAGCAACCCTGCCCCATACAAACAAAATACTGATATTGTACATCACAATACTTGAATCCAACACTTCCAAGAGAGCTAAACAAAACTCTAGAACTCCGTAAGTCAATTCTCAGTTTGAGTCAACGGTTTACAAGAAGTATTTGATATTTATCCCTTGCAGAGTTAAATCCCTATAGCTCTTCTGCACAGCAGTCCATGCTCTTTACTGGCAAGCCACACACAAATTGTATCTGCCATATGGAATCACAGCCCTCTTCTCCATGAGGCGAATTAGGCTTTGAGGATCCCTGCTTTGTTTGGGTTGCTGTTATTATGGTTTTTAGCACTTAGCAAGCTCAGAACTGAAGAGTTTCCAGGATAATTTAATGCTTTTAGAAAGAGAGAGGTAGAAAACTGTTCAACTCCAGCACTTAAAGAGACACCTACTTCATCACACTAGGGTTCTTTTTCCAGATGTAACACACAGCATTTCTATGACCTTTTGTGAACTTTGCACTGAAATAGCTTTACTTACCCATTTTTGCACTCTGGATATGGCAAAAATTGTATTTGTCCTTATTCTAATGCAGCAAAAGCTATTATAAACTACAGCTCTGGTTTTGATCTTATGTCAATTCATTTTAAACTGTGTAGTTCCAGAAACAGTCTAATTTTCACTAGTGTAAAAATTAGGCCCATGGGGGTAGGTTTTCAAAAGAGCTCAGCTTCCATTTAGGCACTAAAATTAGTGGCCAGATTTTCAGAAGAATTTCACATGCTGAAGGCATTACACAGGGAGACTTTGGGAGCTGAGCACTTGGGAAAGTCTGGTTCCAACAGTAGATGCTCGGCATCCGAAAAATTCAGCCCTGTCCCTCTCCATACAGCACTGCTTGTACACTAGCACCAGCAGGACACACACAGCTCTGACCACATTGTTCACTAGTAAGACTATGGCTGCACTTGACTAGTGGATAAAGTGAGTGAAATCCTGACTCCATTGAAGTCAATGAGAGTTTTACCACTGATTTCAAAGGGACAAGGTTTTCACTCTCGGAAGCAGGAACTCCTGGGTATTTTACTCATTCAACCCTCTCTGGTCAAGCCACTTCACTTCTTTCCTTCTGATGCTGTGTCCACACTAGCTTGTAGTTTAGACATAAGCTAACCCTTAGCTTATGTAGTTTAGACGTAGCTCGAGTCATCCATCTTGAACACCTCCGTTAAATGGGTGTGACGTTCCCTTAGTGTTATCTGAACCAGTGATCTGCTACGTCACTCCAGTCCTCGACTCTGGGAGCCAGCCTGATCCTGCTCTGCTGTGAGAACCCCCACTCTCGGGCTGTTCACACTCAGCCTTTGACATGTAAGCTGCTCCCAGCTACATGACTGAGCACTCTTGGCCAGACGCTGCTTGGATTGTGCTACCGAATGACACTAGCCAATATGACCGGTCCCAGACACAAGCCTAGGAACCTCCGTCTTGCAGTGTCCAGTTATGCCCACTGGATGCTGCAAGCTAATATAAGTTCATCAGTTTAACAACGAAATTGATATATACCAGGCTTGTTATCTCAAGGGGAGTCTAAACATAGGAGAACAAACAAACAAATGTATTCGTTACAAAAGATGGATTTTAAGTGACTATATGTCAAAGCACAAGAAGTCAGATTTGGTCAAATGAAATAAAAGCAAAACACATTCTAAGCTCATCTTAACACTTTCAATACCCTTACAATCTTAGATATTTGTCACCACTAGGGTGACCAGATGGCCCAATTTTATAGGGATAGTCCCGATTTTTTGATCTTATTCTTTTATTGACTCATATTATCTCCCAACCCCTCTTCCGATTTTTCACACTTGCTATCTGGTCACCCTACTCACCACAGACTGGCTGGTTGCCCTTCAGCCAGGCTCTCACCTTTGATCGGGGAATTTAGTTGCTTAGTGGTGGTGTCTGTCGATAGAGTGGAAGAGAGCCTGACAAAATCTCTCCCTTTTATCATATATTTTCTTCCCTCTCGGCTTTTCCTCCCCACCCCATGCTTTCAGAGTCAGATGAGCATTACCTCATCGTAGTCCCAAACTGACCAAGGGAAGGGGGGTGACTCACTGAAGAGTCCAACAGATCCTTGGGGTATGTCTACACTACCCACCAGATCGACGGGCAGTGATCCATCTATCGGGGATCGATTTATCGTGTCCAGTATAAACTTGATAAATCAGTCCCCGAACGCACTCCCCGTTGACTTCTCTACTCCACCTTGGCGAGAAGTGGAAGCGGAGTCGACAGGGGAGCAGCAGCAGTCAACTCGCAAATGTGTGGATGGCCAGGTAAGTCGATCTAAGATACACAGACTTCAGCTATGCTGTTTGCATAGCTGAAGTTGTGTATCTTAGGTCGACCCTCCTGCCCCCCAGTATACACCAAGGTATACACTTGGTTGCTGCCTAGACCAGTGTCCTTGTTCCTGTGAGGCTGGGCTGAGTTTGTCCCATACATGCCCTGATGAGATGTGAACTGCCCCTCCGCTCCTGGAGAGTTTTGCCTAGGCTTGTTTTAAGCCATGAGGACACATTTTCATAAATATATACATGAAATTACAACCTATAACATTACCATAACAACAATACTCAGTGCATCATGAGCCTTCTGGACACACCCAACATAATAAACTTTGCACTGGATACCACACAATCCTATTATAATGATGAACATGCGGGTGGAGGGTGTTCCCTTGGGATACAGAGCATCACAATGAGTATATACAATACACGGAGGGTTAGAAGGCTAATTAACAAAGTACAGTAAAATGACAAGTATTTCTGATTTTGTTGAAGGAGCTTCACAAATGTTTGCATATTTCCAGGGGCACCTCTCCAAATGGTAAATGTGTGTGGAGGACATTTGGGGGAGACAAAAGAAGAAGATTTGGAAAGGAAATAAACTGATGAAATGGGAAGGACGGATGTTGCTAATTTATGATGCAGAGGGCTTTGTTGAAGCGAGCATATTTTCTTTAAGATCTCTTTACCAGTAACTGTTGATTGTCATGCTCATTTCCCTCATCTTCCTTCAGAATCTCACAAACCTCTTCCCTGAAGGAATTACAGATAAATTTTAATTTTGGATCAAAAACAGTGAAGTGTGTCTGTATCCAATAATTTTAAAAAAAAAATCCCCTTCCATGTTTACTTAGACTAAAAAATAATGTAATATATTCCACTAGCAAATAAAAAATAAATATCAAATTGCAGCATATTATTTTTTCAGACTGCCACATACTGGCAATCAGTCCACACTGAACATTTGTTTTTTATTTCTCTTTGACCATTAGGGGCTAAATATAACCATAACATTGTTTAAAACACACACAATATTCTAAATAGTTTTCATTCCCTCTATTACTGACTGGGTCGGAAGCTTGGACGCAGCCCCAGAGCATTAGCCATTTTCCAGTTAGGATAGTTTTCGGTTCTCACAGTTCTAACCTGGGAAATTTGAGACTTTTCAAAGGCCAAAAGCATTTTATTTTAATGTTATTTATGTAACAAAACTCCACCCTGCAACTGCTGAAAAAACTCTTGCAATTCCCCTGCAGTGCAAGAGTGTTTTGATTTTGTGTGGCTTGTAGAAGCTATTTATCAAACACTAATGGCCCCACTTGCTATAACCTGGACAAATTGCATGTTAGTCATCTCAGCAATTAGCACAACATTTTGTGCCCAATTAGTGCCAAATTTTTGTGGGTTTCTTGTCTTGGTGATTAAACACAAAATAAAACTGCAGCAGAAAGTAACCAGAGCAACAACTGTTTTATAACAGTCAAATAGAGCAAACAAAAGTGAAAATGAGACGATCCATCCAAACAACATAGTGGCACATTGCCCCGTGGTGCTTTAGCCACCATTCCTACTTGCTCATGTTTATTCACGTGGTCTGGCTTTTTCCTCCATCAATGCCAAACAGCATTTCAGACATAACTCGGTGCTGCCCGAAAAGTTTAGTTGGTAAATATGCAAGAAACACTGGTTGAGGAAACTTCTGGTCAAAGGCCCCTCCACATGGGCATTTGACTTTACAGCCTGGCTGCAGTTCGCAAATGCTATACAAAATGTGCTACCAGAGCAAGACAGTGTTATATGTGTCTGTTGACACAGCCTGGTAGCCCTGAAATCCACTCTTTCGCTACAGAAAGTCGACTCGTCCCCAGAGTAAATCCATCCCATCTCTTCCCCGGCACCACCTTGGCCTCCAATTCATCCCCCGTCCCATCCAGATTCTACTAGCTTCCAGTCTCCCCCTGCAGGCTCCTCATCTAAGCTCAATGTTACCCCCCACCCCGCTACAGCTCATTGCCCAGCAGCTCCAGTTCTCCTTCAACACCTTGGCACCTCATCAGTGCAGTGTCACTGTGCCCCCCCTCCACATCCCACTGGTTCCTGATCCCAGTCTCCCCATCTCCTTATTCAGTCTAAGTCTCTCCCCTGCATCCACTGTCTGTCGGTTTCTTCTCCCTATCCCAGACTCCTTGCATATCCAACCTTATTCTCATTCAGCCAGCTCCTAGTCTCCTTTGACCCTCCCTCCCCCCCACTGCAGGTCACAGTCCCATACTCCTTTGCTCAGCAAGTCCTAGTCTCCCAGAGCTCCAGCTCCCACACCCAGTTTTCCAATTTCCCTCAAACAGCGTCCAGTCCCGGTCCCCTGCTTCCCCACCCTCTCTCCCCCCCACACACAATCAGGCTCCTTGTCTGTATCTATTCTCCCTGCCACCACCAGGTCTGGCTTGTGTCCCCTTTGCATTCAAGTCATAGAATATAGAACAGCAGGGTTGGAAGGGATTTCAGGAGGTCATCTAGTCCAACCCCCGGCTCAAAGCAGGAACCTTCAGGCGTCTTCCTTGTCCAATGTTGTGTGGACATCAGCAGTGTGGGTCGGGGAGTGTGACGGGGCACTGAAAGCACAAGAAAGAGTCTCTCTGTTTTCCAGTTCTGGTGCCTGGGCCTGGCCTGAAACAACAGGTGCTGGAGAGAGTCAGCCCCCTGCATCCCTGAACTGGAGCAGGGTCAGCCCCACTGGACTCTTTGGGGAAAGTAGCTGTGCTCTAGGAAGTCTCTACTGTACATGAGCAAAGCACAATTTTTCAAAGGTTTATAATGCAGCCAGATTTGGACAGATTTTCAGAGGGGATGACAGAAGGCACATTTCTGACAGATGGGTACCCCCCGATAAATGCCTAGTCCCTGGTTCAAAAGCACCAGGGTCCCAGAGCTTCTCAAGCAAAAGGTCACTAGAATATTTTAACATGGGCAAAACAACGTGTTTTTTCACTAGGAGGGTGACCAGATATCTTGATTTTATAGGGAGAGGCCCGATATTTGGGTCTTTTTCTTATATAGGTTCCTATTACCCCCACCTCCACCACCCCTGTTCCGATTTTTCACATTTGCTGTCTGATCACTCTGTTCACTAGCCTCATACTCAGAAATGGCTGAATGGTTTTGGCTGAAAGTCCTTAAAAAAAATCATCTCAAGACAGACACCAAACATGGAGAATTTCAGCCCTAACAGTTCAAGTCTGGCAAAACTTACAAGCAACTGAAAATGGGGGAATATAATGGGAAGTGTCTATAATACATCTATAATATACAAACTAAAATGCACTTCTAGCTCTTTCCCAATCCTGCTCCCTCCTTCAAAGCAGCAGCAGAACTGGTGCTGTTCTGCTAGGAAGGTGGATATAGGTTTGTGGAGCACACACAGGATTGGATGCTCAGCTCCTATAAATCGGTGCAGCACTCCTGATGTCACTACGGATAACAATGACTAGCTCTTATATAGCCCTTTTTCCAGTAACTGTTAAAGCACTTCACTATCTTGTTAAAATACATTTGAACGTCTTTTCAACCTATTATAATGATGATGCAGATTTCTCTCCACAGCACATTCCCATCAAGCTCCCGCAGAATTAACGGTATTACACTACATCATGCTGCCCAGCCTGGCCGAAAACAGCATTTATTTTTCTTACGCTGATAAACTGAACTTCCAGTGCACTTGTCTGTGTAAATACCGCATTACAAAGACATATGGCGAGCTCTAATTGTTATAGACCAGGTTATTTATTCCCTACGGTGTGTCTTCCTGACTTTTACTAGTCATAATCCAATGCCCTTGAAAAGGATACCCACTCAGCACGTAGTAGGAGAATGTATCCAATTATATTTCAAGTCCATTGTGCTACATGTGATTAAAAGTATTCAGCAAACAAAATATCTGGAAAGTTCTTCTCCATATTTGTCTCCCAACCAGCATCCCAGGATGGGTTCCGTAAGCCCCATCAATGCTTCTGAAACTGTCAGTTGTCAGTGATGGTTCAGAACCAAGCCTTCAGATCCAACCACCACCAAACTTTAGGGTATTTAATAACTGGATCCACGTCCAGACACAAATGTGCAGACTGCAGGTCATTTCTAGTCCACTTCAAAAAGAATTGGGATTAAGGGAGAAGAGAAGGAAAAGCTGGGCTGATACCAGCGGGGCAAGAAAGCATGCAAGCAGAGAAACAGGCGTTTGGAAAAGAGGGGTGAGGAGGCTGTTAAAGGAATAAGGAGGCACGAGGGAGACATTGCTAGCACTTTGAAATGAACAAGTGCAGCTAGAACTTTCAGAGCGGAGAGAGAAAGAAGCTTGAAAAAAATAAAACAGAGAACACAAGCAGGCAGCTCTGTCAGGTAAACAGAGAAAGAGATCGAGTTCCTGGAAACTAATCCCAGATGCCCTCCTTAAATGAAAAGATCCTTTCAATACATGCAGGTAGGCATCACTGTGGTATAAAGAGCTACGTGACTGAGAGCGTGTTTAATGGAACTGTGCAATTTAAACAAGAATATGCCGGACAAACCCTATTACTAGCTCCCTAAGCCAAAGTATAATGAAACACATTCTAAACAACCTGCCTATCATTCGCACTGCATGCGATTTCTCCACCTTGACATGTGCTTGCTTCAGACTGCTTTTCGAATCATGTATTTCCTTTTGAAAGGGTTGATTCACACGTAGTCAAACTTTTGTGTTTAAAGTTTCTGATTCCACTTAGTCATTTTCTTTCTTCTCCGTCCCCGCCCCACATTCTGGTTTCTTTTCTCTGACACCTTCTTTCAGGTTTCCCTCTGAGAGGCTTCATTTCTCCCTCTAATTGAGTTGTTGTCATGGAAATCTTTCTCCCTCTCACTCTTTCTTGAAAGGCTTTAAGCACCAGCCCCCTGCTTTGTCATTTTTCCCACTGACAGCAATCAGCCCCGCCACATCTCCTCCCTGCACATGGAAACAGCCTTTTAGATACTCCAGCTATTTCTGATGGGTCAAGAACTTTAGAGTTCTGTTAGACTGTCAGCGCTTCAGAACAGAGCCAATATCTACTTATGAAATCCACAGCACCTACCACAATAGGGTACTAGTTTTTACTGGGGTCCCTGGACACTTGCCTCCCTAACATTCTGATCACAAAATTTTTTTATACCCCAGTTTTCATCTCTGACCAATCCTGAGATACATTTACAGTTTTGTGAGCCACTAGACACCAAATGCAGAGTATGTTCACAGTGACCTGTTACATATAGATAGGTTAAGCCAATCTGCAGTCAGCAAAGCAGGCTTGACAAATTTCCAACTCAAGTTTTGGCTCATTCACCAGCCCAGAATTGTCTGGTGTTATAATGGACTCCAAAAGGAGGTGTAGCATGGGGTGAAACTCAAAAGCAGAGGTGGGCAAAGCAGCAAGATCCATAACCTGGGCTCCTGCAATTCCAAAGTTCAGGTGTGATCACAATAAGGGACTAGTATCAGCCCAGCATGGAGATACAGGCTATTTCCACACCCAGAACCACATTCAAATCCAAATCTGCATTCAGATTTTAAACATCACAAAATTCCAAGAGTGTTTGGATCAAGTCATCTCTGTCGCAGGAGGTTCAGAATTCAGGTTGCCTTGAAATAGGAACCCCAAAATCTGTATTCTTCTTTGACGCTTCTTTGAGCTAACTACCCAAACTGCTCCAGCCTGCAAAAGTTGCCTGGAAATCAGAATTAACAGGGTGTCTCAAGAGATTTCCACCACTTGGTACCTTTGATCAGGCCAAAAATACCACAAGAAAATCTTGTCTTGTAATGTTGTGGCTCTATCTATCCCTGTTTGGTACTTACATGAACGCCGTAACCACAGCCTCTGAACACCTCACAATCCTGTAGCAGTCATCCTCACAACACTCCTTGGTGACATTACTACCCCTACTGGGGAAGAACAGAGATAAGAAGGGATTGGCCGAAGGCTCCTGAAGAAGCCTATGCAGGGAATTGAACCCAAGGCTTCCAAGTCATAGCCTAACCACCAGCCCAGCCTGCCTCTGTGCTGCTACCATACTTCAGTTCTCACTTCACTTCCTCCACTTCTCCAGGCCCTGGCACAATCTGGATGAGCCAAGGCACAGGAAAATGAACAGAGGCAACAAAAGGGAACCAAACCAGTCAGAGACTTCGACCAGGTTGGTGTTGGGTTCAGAGGTTCTTTTATTTTTCCCCAAACTGTTTAATCTCTTCCTCACTATGATTACTACATCAGCAAAAGCGACAGAGTCTTGGGGCACCTTACAGACCCTTTGTTTCTTTTGCAGATCCAGACTAACACAGCTACCCCTCTGATACTACATCAGCCTACACTTCCTATAAACTCACTCATGTTAGACCGAGAAGACATTAATACCTCATCAATACAGTGCATTACAAGACTGCAAACGAAAACTATTCTCATCTTACTTACGCCAACAGTCTCATTGACTTCAATGGACAACTCACAGGACTAAAGCAAAGGCCAAACTGGTCATTATTTTCTAGTGTTCCTAAAAAAACAGACTACCAGAAATTAGAAATCCTGTACTGTTGCCTCCATTTACATGCAACTCATCCCCCAGATTTCCACGTTAAACCATGAAGTCAGGATTCCTTGAAAAAAGAGCAAGCTATTCAGCCACTCTGGTGGTAGTTACAGCACCAGCTGTCAAATGAGTCCTTGTTCTTTATGTTTATTTGACTGACACAGAGGCAAAAACAGAGGTCAGTTTGAGGCCAAGTACAGTTTTCAGCAGCCTGCACAGAGGGAAGGGAGTAAAATATTCCAAATCCCAGATAGGAAGACACAGGCAAGCATTCAGCCACGACTAATACCCCAAAACTGTCTTAAAATGCAAAACAAGAAATCTGCTCCATGATCATTCAGTCAAATATTCCCATAAAGCTACTAATTAGAATGGTGTTTACAGTCTATATTTCATTTCATCTGATGTTTTTACTCCAGTTAGTCATTCTATCACCTACAGAGCACTAGTTAGCTGATTGCAGAGATGTTATTGGACTTATACAGGTAAAAGTTGCACCTCACTTACTGAATTCAGATCTAATGATCACAAGACCTGTGCAGTTCTATGCTGCCCACCATTTAGTCGCTGTTGCCTTGCTAAAAAAAATAAAAGTTGAAAGCGAGACAGGGTCAAATGAGGTCAATAGTCAGATGGGAGACCACCAAAGAATATGCAGAATCTGCAGGAAATTGGTGTGTGACTGAGTCTTTCCACAGAGCAAGCCTTGAACCAGTGTCCCAGCATGGTGGTAGGGGGCACTGCGCTACTAGACATGAGGACTTTTAACTGAGATGTAAAGTAAGGTCTTGAGCCTTTGCAGTCAAAGACTTTATAGCATTTCCATGTAAGTAGGAGTGCTAAATCCCAGTGCCTTGTCAAATTCAACCCCGTGTAATTGCTTTCAACCTACCTACATTTCCCAGCAGTTTCAGCTGGGACAAAACACACCTTTATTTCCCTTCCTAAAGTGTTCTTAGTACTACTATGCACACTGTTAAACAGCTGCTGTGCTCCACCCCAGAAGTGACTCTTTCCATGAAGGATAAAGTTAGCCCTGTTTATATTAGGGATTCCTATTTTGGTATCAATTTAGATGTGTAAAGTGCTGTGGGCTGAAATGTGCTCCACAGGTGTATGGTAATCACTATTTTTATTAAAACCATAATGACATAATGACAATTTAGCTACACATTTAATTGCCTAATGGTAATTTTTTCTCATATGAATTCTGTGATAAAGAGGAGAATGCTCTCCAACATGATTGCAGCACTATGCCAGTGAAATCTTCCTGCCCTGCATTCTATTGAATTCTTACTGTCAGAATCCCAGCAGTGCAGACATGTGAACACAACACATTTCACTGCACGCCAACTCATTCATGCCTCTCCCACCATTCCACGTAAGGATTCTACTTTTCACACTGGCATGAGACACTTTGCAATCTGAAAGGAACTTTTCTCTTTTAAAAACTAGGACCTGATGGGAGATCTTCCAGGAGGATAGAGTTCTGAATCACATCAAGGACAACAATTTCAAACCTGGGTGCCTAAAGTTAGTCACTCAGATAAAGGCAACTTGATTATTAGATGTGTTAGGCACATCTACAGGTTTCTAGAAGCTGCAGATGCTCATGATCTTTGGAAAACAAGATTTTTTTATTTAGGTAACTAACAACAAATAGGCAAGTTTGAAATTTGGTCCTACATATGCAAAAGTTCCATTTACAGCAGTGGTATTTAGAATAAGCTCTATGCTGTTGTGAAGAGAATGACTGCTAAATGCCCTGTTAACAAAAGGGAGGAAGGGAAACAGCTTTTTGACTAAGATTCTGCCTTTGCAGACATTTATCATACTTACATGACATCTATTATTTTTATTTTTGATACTAGCACATTGGGAATCGAAAGGTACATTTCCAAAGTATTGCCCCGTGTTTTAACACATAGCTCTGGTCCCACCCGGCTCTTGAAAAATGCAGCTGGGAGCTCCTGCCAAATTTCAGTTTTTAAAGTAGGCCACTATTTAGCTACTAGAATAGAGCAACAACGAAAAATAATCCCCAGCCAGAAACAAAATTCTGAGCTGCTCTAGAGCTAAAAACTGGCAATACAAGGCAGGGTGACTTAAAATGACAACAATTTATTTTGCTTTTCTGCTGAGAACCTGTATGCAAGTTGCAGCCTGATGCAAATTAAAACAGATGAGTTATAAACACTTGAAAACCACATTTATAATGGAAATGCTAACAACTGCTTAACTATAATGATAATGACTTGCTAGGCAGCCCTATAATGTTAAATTAATCATTAACATGCCTCCATTTTTTTTAACACTGGGTCATTTAATAATGTGATAACTCATTTCTTTCCTCCGCCTTCATCTCTCACATTGCCATGGAGACAATTGTGAATCAGATACAAATAAAAATACCCTAATACTGTGGCACCACATGTTCTTTTGATTTGTTGCCAACGTGATTTTAAAATTATAGGAATTCACAGAAGCTCAGTAATTAACAATTCCTTTGCTATGAAATCACTTCTCTTTAGCCTGTTCACAGACAATCTAGCTCAGGATTGCTCATAAAGATGGCCGTTTTGCATTCCTTTCCAAGTAACTGTCTTATAGTTGAATCTGAACATTTCTCATGCAAGCCATCATCTTAAGCCAGATTCTGCCACCCTGTCTCCCTGTAAGTAGTGTCTTACTTTGCATGTAGTTCCATTAGTATCAATGGGATTTCTTAAGTGAGTAAGGCTTACAGAAATGCTTAGCTCTCAGAAATGAACATTTCTTTTATGTCATGTGTAAGTTGACTGCTGGCCTCTACTGGTGGGAGTGTCAAAACTGGATCAGGGATCCCGGTTTTTAATATCGGTTTGTTTAGTACATAAAGCACTAGAAGTCTTAGCATTAATTGAGTGTATGTCATATTGACACCCTGTAGTTGCTACTCACTTTTGGAAGCTATTAAAAACCCTTCTCTAACTAAAGCAATCTAAAGCTCTGATCAAATTCTCTTTCAAGACATTCCCGAAACTTCCATTGGCTTCAACAGGTGCAGATTTGAGCCTAGATATTTTCCATGAACTGTAGTGGAAGGGGCCTACATTTTTGGACAAGAAGGTGGCAAATTCCATCACTGCTGTAGACTATGAAGTCTTGTCTGATCACACCAGCCTCTCACCATTAATTATAATTATTGTTATTTTTAATTTGTTAACCTCTGACACCTATAACCTATTGTCCAATACATAAAATTAAGACAGTCCCTGCACCAAACAGCTTACAATCAAGAGCCCCAATTAGGCTTACCTTAGAATGGGAAAGAACTGGGGTCCATATTCTCAAAGGCATTTTAGGCACCTAACTCCCATTGAAATTAATGGGTTCCTAAATACCTTTGAGAATCTGGGCCTGAGGTTTTTGACTGAGCCCTTAATTATCATCATGGCTAGTTCAATAAACAAATAGATCCTGATCCTGCAAATACTTATGTGCAAAGGGGACTACTGTAGAGACAGTGTATAAAATTTTCAAAGCCAAGTGATTTAGGAACCTGTCTTATTTTCAAGAGTGAACTAGGTGCTTAGGAGCCTAAATTTCATATACTTTCAATTAGATTTAGAAACCTAGGGACTTGTCTACACATGACACTTATTCTGGAATAGGATGGGTGTTCATTTAAAACAGAAGAGCTCTTCCAGAATAACTCCATGTGTGAGCACTCTTGTTCAGGAAGAAGTGTGCCATCTTCCAAATTAGCTTAATTTACTTTGGAAGTGGATTAAGTGTAACTAGAAATTTAGGTGTTTTTGAAAATTTGACCCTGCATCTTCGTGTGTACATAGTACCTAGCACAATAGAGCTCTTCCTGGTTCAGACCTGTGGAAGCTGCCATCATACAAATATTGAGTCATAAATAAAACAACTAGAGATTTGACAAGGCTGGAAAAGGGTCCCAATTACTGGTTACTAGCAAGGAAAAATAAATGTACAGCACTGACTATTGTACAAACTGGTTTTGACTTTTACTGTTTCCCTTCTACTGACCATATGAAGTGATATTTTAACAAGGAAAGCAACACAGTCTATTAGCAGGCTTCCTTCTCACAAATAAAGATAAGCTGAAGGAAAACTGCTTCTGTACTGGCCAGTTTGACAAATAACATCATCACTTTCACATCCACAGGGTAGATAATCAGGAGAATGTACTTGCCTACTAGACACAGATATTACAACTCCAAATTCAGAGACAAGTACCTAATTCACCACTGGTGTAAGAGGGGCATCTCTACTGAAGCCAACTAATTATCTCTCATTTACACCAGTGGTGAATTTGGTCTGAACTGTGCTTATGTGTATCTGGCTACCTCCTGTTTCCTTTCTCTCTCTCTTTGTACTAGTTCAATAACCTAAACATAAAATTAAAACTAAAACATCATCCGACAAACTTTCAGGACAAGCTATAGGAAATAACTTTTTAAAGAGCTGATTGTACTCAGCGGAAAGTCCTCCATACATACATCCCAGCTTCAACAACAAAATCCAAACTCCTGAAAATACTCAGCTCACCCTTGGGGGAAAAAACCTCAATGCAAAACAGCAACATGTTTAAAATCTGCTACCAGACTCAGATAAAAATCAATATCTGAAGCTCTTTCCCCATTTTCAAGTTTTCTTTTTGTTTACTCTCCCAACATGCTTCTTTGGGCTTCACTACATCTGTCCTAGTCCCTGATATACTATTGGAAGGACGTCGGAGTTGCCCCGACTATTTTATGAATATTATATATTCTATCTGTTATTGTGTTGTTTGTTCTATAATTATAAAGAGGTTAATTCCAGCAGGACCTGACAGCACGTACACAGTCACTTCTGATTGTCCCTTTTATCAATTCTTATAGGGACAATTCAAGTGTCATTTGGCTCAGTCTTATCTCCGACCATGCTCGAGTTCAACCATCTGACTTGTAACATGGGCAGGAGGGAGAGGGGACGGTTTGAGATCCTGAAACTGAAACAAAGAATCTTGGGGTTGATAAAAGCTCAGCCCTGAAGAACAGGGGAAAGAGGCAGAGATTATAGTGGAGAAACTTGAACTCCAGCCCCCTGAGGTCGTCGTATCTGGGGTAAGCTAGGCCTGTCTGAGCCTATAGGTAAGTGTTAATTATCATCATCATCATCCTCCCAGGGCACCTCCTCATGGTGAGTTCTGGCATTGCAGCCCCTCTGCCACACCCTCCACCTCCTCCAGTGCCCTCCAGCCAGGTCACACAAAGGGCAGGGCTACACTTAAAAAGCTGCACGGGCCCAGCTGCACCAGTGACGGCACTACTACGCTGACAGGGGAGCTTCTCCCGTTGGCGTAGTTAATCCACTGCCGCGAGAGGCAGTAGCTATGCCGAGAGGAGAGGCTCTCCTGTTGACACAGTGCTGTCCATACCGGGGGTTAGGTTAGTGTAATTACGTCACTGTGGAGTGTGGGTTTTTCACACCCCTGAGCAATGTAGTTATACCAATGTAAGTTTGTAGTGTAGACCTGGCCTAAGACTTCCACCCTTCCAGCATACCAATGGCCCAGCTCAAAGGAACAGAAACTCTTCCACCCTTCCCAAGTTCAGTCCTCAGACTCTTTGCTCCTCCCCAGGCTCTGCAGAGAGTTCTTCCTCACTCTCTCACAGAGCACTACCTCCTCCCGAGCCACTGACCTGAAAGTCTTCTTCCATGGGGTCTCTCTTCTCCCAGAGCTGCTCTTGGAGTTTCCTTCTCCCCAGCTGCCCTCTCCTTTCAGGGTAGAGGCACTTTCCTGCAGGCCCCTCTGTGGCTTCTTTCTCAGACTGTAGAAACTCCCAACTAGCGCTCTTCTGGACCTGCTCTCCCCACTGCCTGGCAGTCCTCCCTTTATAGGAACCATCCAGTCTAGCTCTCCCCAGCTGGGTCTAATCCTCAATTACCGATCTCCCCTCCAGGTATCACAGCATGGGCTAACTGGCCTCTCCGTCTCCCCTTCACTGCTGTATGTGGTATATATCCCATCACAGGAAAACAGATAGGCCTGTACATTTCTAGCTATGTTCATGCCGCGTTCCTGTTGTTGAGATTAAACAATACTTGGTTTTGAAAAGGTGGTTTGGGTCACTGTTGGTCACAGCTGCTGCAGAGAAGACTTGCAGGACCTGAACCGAGTCAGGCCTGCTGGATAATCATGGCTGATAGATGAGACTGTCATCCTGGGATACAGTCAAAGCAGGAAAATCTCAGGGTTCCACCCTGAGAGAGGGGACGGCACAGGACCTGTCCTCTGCGCGGGCACACTGTCAGACGCTACAGGGGGCTCCAGGTGTAGCTTGTTCTGAACCATGACAACTACAGTACGTCTACGCTGCAGTCACAGACTGACACTCATGCACACCTACCCACGCTAGTCTTAGTCAGAGCAGTGAAGCCACAGTAGCGCCGGCTGAACCAGCCCACCCAGAACGTTGGGTCATTACTCAAACAGCTAGCCCACACTGAAGCCTGTGTCGCTGCGGCTTTACAGCATCAGTACCCAGGCAAGCTAGGGTAAAGCTAACTCAAATACATCTACACAAGCTGCAGTCACACCCTGTGATTGCACTGGAGACACTCAATGACTTAGGCCTTGTCTACATGGGAAAATTTCACCATAGTTATACAGAATTATAACCTCCCCATATGAGTGCTTAATCCTGTATACAAAAATGGCTTCTTCTTTTTTTCAATTTAATTGGACTCCTTTTCCAAGTTATATAAGCTAAACCAATAAATGGCATTCTTGTACAAGAATAAGAATGTCTACAGACAGTGAGAGAAGATTCACACCTCAGGGTTTATGTTTAAAACTATGCGGGAAAGACTTTTCAGTATAACCTAAGGTGCGTAGTGACTGTTGATTTCTAAGTTACATCCAAGACACGCCTTCTGCTAGTTGTGGTCTTCCATCAGATGCCATAATGCACAATTAATGACACAAGAGTTTCTTCTCCCCTTAGAATTTTTGTTGCTTGTGTTCACTCAACGTATTTTCCGGTGTTTGTTAACAGTTTGATAAAGACGATGAGCACTTGTGAAACTGGCCCCAAGCTCTGCTCGCTGAACTGTGAACTAACTGAAAATATAATTAGAGCTGCATCTCACACTTGGGATTCTGAGGCACAGGAGGTCTGCCCCAGAGCCGCTACTACAGAAGTACGTGAGTTCAGGACGAATAAAAATAGCAGCCCCATCTAAAGAGCAGCATTAATTATATCAACTGTTTAAAACAAGCCACACAGAGTTAATAGCGTTTGTCAGAATCAAGGGGAAATTACCCAGCTATTTCTGCACTGTTTGGAAAAGCTACGGTACAGTTAACACATGAAGTCGTCCTTCAACATATTATAAATGCAGCACTGCATATGATTGCTAGCACTATATATTATTAGTAACACAGCTATAACAGTATGTGCGCTAAACACTGTCCAGACACACACATGGGAAGAGCCAAACACATTTTCCGAAAGGGATAGTGTTTTAGGGAGTCCACTTTAGACATCGTAATAAGAGCCTGATTTTCAGGAAGTGCTGAGAAGCGGGCCCCTTTAAGAAACCTCAGATTGAGCAGCCAAAAACCAGAGGTATCCAAAATCACTCGAGTCTTGAAAATCTTAGCCTCAGAACCAGATTTGTAAAAGCATTTAGGCACCTAAAGATACAGATAGGTACCTAGGTGCTTAACTCAAAAGCATTTTCAATCTTGGGAGACAAGCAACAAGTGAACAACAAGAAAGTGGGATAGACTCAATATGTAATTATATACATTTTATACATTTTTTTCTCCAAAAACCATCAGCTATACCTAAATGTCCCCCAACACTATTCACTGGCTGATTTCCTTTAGAAATTGTAGGAGGAATGGTTCTTGAGGAAGGATTTGGAGGAGGAGAGGACAGTGGCTTTATGACTCAGTTCAGGAGAGGGCATTCCAACCTTAAGGAGCAGTGTGACAAGAGGTACCAAGACAGCGATGGGAGAAGTGCACAAACAGGCAATGAAGGCTGGCATCACTGGTGGAGCAGGGGGTCCTGTGGATCAGCAAGGAAGGTCCGAGTTACAAAATAGCCTGGAAAGGGACCAGAAGAAGCTTGAAGCAGATGTGGTGGAAAAAATGGGGAGCCAGTGGAGTAATCCAAAGAGGTGATAACAAAAGGATCCAATGCTCCATCCCCACCAAGTCCATAAGCAAAGAGAAGCCTATACCTGCAAAGAGAGAGAGAGCACTCAACCTAGCAAGCAGACTTCTTCCATGGGGCTGGGAGGACCTACACAGTGGATCTGCAGGCTCCAGACCTGAACGGGTGGACCAAGGATGGGAAGAAATGGTACAGAAAAGTCAAGCTCCGCCAGATTTTATCATCTTTTTCCATACACCACCAGACAGGAAGAAGTTGACCTAAGTGAATACCTCCCCGTTCCCCAACACAGATTTCTCACTTCACACTGTAGAACCTCCCTTTGTGAGGTGTCCAGAGAGCAGCTGCAGACAGCAAAGAGACACATAGGATATTGTACAAATGCAAGCATTTCTTCCTTCAGTCTGTGACCACTTAAACAGGCATCACCCCAGAAACAGAACAAAACTTTAACGAATATAATGTCCTCTTGTGTTATCTTTTACCATAAGCAAGATTTATGCATTCCCAAGATTATTAACCAGGGCCATTTATCTTTATTTCTGTGTCTAAGTAATGGAGACACCACCAACTCTAACGAGCCTCATAGGATTAATTACTGAAGCCATTTACCAGGTGACCCGTGGACGTGGTTTCTCTCATACTAAAGGAAACGCCAAGTATTTTTTTAAAGCATGGAATGAAATTTCATTTAAAAGACGTGATCACAATCATTACAAGGCTCCAATTCAGCCTGGCGAGAAATTACAAGTGGCCAAAAGGTTGATGATTTTCTCAGGTTTTTCCTTTGTTACTACATTTTACAGCTATTACAGAAGCATTTCAAATCAAATCCAACAACACTAGAGAAAGAAAAGCTGATGGCCAGTGTCCCACTCACCGACTGTAGGCCAGAACCATTCTGGTTCTTTTAATTGTCAGTGTCAAACCAGATGGGAGGGACCAGACATTTTTCATCCTCTGTCTAAACTTAATCCCTTCCTCAGAAATTGAATCTTTCAAACAGTTGGTAGGAATCTTGAAGTGTTAGTATTAAACCCTTCCTGAGGTATGATTCATCTCCTTGGATTACCCAGGAATCTTCTGAGCACTGAGAGAGGGTGGCTCCCTTATATACTTCAGTCCTGAATCAAATTAAAACATGTGAAGTGGGCCCGTCAAGAACACTCAACGCTGCCAAACAGGATACTGTAGACTGTGTGACATCAGGATTCTTGCTCTTCTGGCAGAAGGAGCCAGGCAGCAAAGAAGGGAGATCTTAGACATCATCAGCAACAGCCTTGAAAGTCTGTTTCTGAACTGAAAGCCAAAGTACATTTGTGTATATATATTCTGCATCCAGCAAAGTTCAACGCACATTCAGGATCTGGTTTTCAGCAAGGTCCTGCTTCACTCAGTTCTCTAGATGGATTATGTGAAGTGGAAAAGGAGGTCCAGTAAGAGACTTAGTATCACAGAAACTCAGGGGTTCACCAAGATTATAACCCTCATTTTGAACGGAGCTTCCTCCTTCTACTCGCCTGCTCAATCCTGGGGCAAAGACGACCCGAACCATGGATAAAGGACAAGGCAGAAAGATTTGTGGCCAAAATTTAGGTTTTGTAAAAGGAAAAAAATTAAGACACAAAGGAACTAATCAATACTTTTTATTCTCTTTATAGAAAAAGTTCTATAGATTTTAAAGGAAAGTTATCTTCCTATATGATTTTCCCCCAAACCAGCCTACAAAATTTAAAAGATAGATTTAGGTCTGCACTAGAGAGTTCCATAGGATGATTAAAAACCCTATCATTTTCTGTTAAATTCTGTAGATTTGAAGAGTGATTCCTATAAAAACTTATTAAATTTCTAAAGAACTCTGTTGTTTTCATACCTATTCAGTTCTATAGATCTTTTCCATGAAAGTCCACTAGACAGGGATTTTGTGGTGGTGGTGGGTGATTTAAATAAATATTCCCTTCCAGGTTTTGCAACCCAGACACTGGAATGTTGTGCTAATGCAGGAGAACCTAAATAGGAAAAAAGACTTCTTTTTTTTAAAAAAGAAATGAAATGTTTGTTTATTTTAAGCATCTTAACTGAAAGAAGTTCAAGAAAGGAAACAAACAAAAAAGAAACAGTGAAAAGTCAATGAAGTTTTTAAAGTTAAAGTTCTAATATAGGTGAGGAAGTTTGGGTTTGGGTTTTCTTAAGTTTCATGACCTTTTATCTTGACAGTTAACTTGACAGTTTCACAAACAAATATAGGATACAAATAGCACGTTACCAATAACACTCACTCACCAGTGGATTGTTCGTTCATGTAGCTGACAGTCTGAAAGCTGACAGTGTTCTATAATGGTTTTCCTGTATTATCGAAACATGGAGCCATTTATTATTGTTATTTAAACACTGCCAGGTTGCTTTACACCAGGTAGAATACACTCAGCAAAACCCAAACAGAATCCCTGCCCCAAGAACGTACAATCTCAGCGGACAAACTGGTACAGTGCAGCATTTCTGAGGCAAAATCTCCATCACAGTCTTACTTGGAAGAACAGGCCAATCAGAATTCATTCAGCTTTCTTTAGTACCTAGACTATATTTCTATGTATAATAGGGTATTGCAGAATAGCTGAAAGGTTTGTACATTACAGCTTGTTTTGTATAATGCTGTGCATGGTTTGAACAGGGCTGGCAGATTTCTTTTGTGAATCAAGTAAGCACAGTAAAGCCCTAAACCCTATCTGACCTTCATTATGAATGTCCAGGCCCTGCCTTTATCACAAACGCTGGGATTCTACTACACAAGTGGAGGGCGCTGGATTTTGAGAGATTTTGAGAGGCAAGAGGGACGCAGCCCCAATACGTATCTACCTCCAGTTCTGTAGGGACTTACAGGGAGACCAGCGGATCAACCATGCCAGAGAGCTATTGATGCATGAAAAGAGAAGCACAGAGGCTACTCTGTCATTTGGAATAATCCCCAAGCAGAAAGAAAGGCAGGATGGCCCCGCGATTAGGGTGATCACTTTGGTTCGACGCCTGCTTAGCCACAGGCTTCCAGGGTGACACCAGATAAGTCATTCGGCGCCCCATCTGTAAAGTGGGGAAAATAGCACTTGCCTACTTAAAGTTTAACACCTTGAAGATTGTGAGGCATTTGGCTGCTATGGGAACAATGGTCATATAAATATCCTAGATAGATGTACTGTATGTTAGTGGAGATACCATTCTTACCCCTGCAGCGACCTCCCCGCCTTGTCCAGAGCACTGAGAACAAGAATTGCCCATTAGTGACTCCCGCTGGAATGTTTCCTCAATGAGCAGCCTTTCTGCTAGTTGTTCTCTTGAAGATTTCTCCTCCAAGCGGCTCCTTTTCCTGACCTAATCTGACTTGTGCAACATGAACGTTTAAAAACAGACCCTGCAAGGATTTAAAAAAACAAACAAACCAAGGAACCAATGCCAAGGTCTTTCTAGTCCGCAGCCACCTGCCTCCAGGAGAACTAGACCAATGCACAGGTAGAATAAGTTGTTTTGAAACTAACTGTATAAAAATAAAAGATTCTTTAACATCATCCAGCCAATCCTAGGGGGAACAATTACTAGGAGATAAAAAGAGAGTTCTGTGCACAGAAGGATAGATTGACACACTTTTTACATTTCATTAGGGAAGACTTCTGTGGGTTTGACAGTCACCTTGAACAACATTAAAGAAAGAGAAGGTAGAGAGTGGCTAAATGCTCAGAAATCGGCAAGTTGTAATTCTGCCCTCAGGTAACTGTGTGGCCATTGAAGTCCAGATCTAATAAGAACACCTTCTGGATTGGGAGCCACACAAATCTCTAATAATCAATTACACTGTGGGATAAGATTGCAGAGGCTTCTGTGTCATATGGACTATTCAGTCTGTCCCGGTCATCAGTTTTCTGTGGTCAATACCTATCAATATATCACTGACAGGCATGTATCTGTCCCTATTTTAATGGTAGCAATTCAAATAGCAACGCCCATAGTCACATGAAATGTAACATTCTTTTGCAACAGTGGTGGAGCAGAAACAATATTTGGCTATGTCACATTTCTCTCTTAAATGGTGTGTGTTTGAGCTGAGATAAACATTCTTATATAAGAGAGGCCACTTAGTGGGAACACTGAATAATCTGAAATATGCTCCAATCCATAAGACTTGCAGACACAGACAATGCCTGGGAATTTGTAAGGACCCTAAGGGATTAGAATGCTCAGCTCCCATGGGAATTCTCGCTGGAATTCCCAACAAATATTATTGTCCTTGAGCTTTAAAAATCTTCCTATCCTGTTTAGGATTTCCCAGGACTGCCTTTAAAAAAATAAATAAATCAGAAAAAAAGCCAGCCTCTTCCAGCAGGACAGAAGGTAGATTCGTAGATTCCAAGGGATCACTGTGATCATCCAGGCTGACCTCCAGGCTAACACAGCTTACAGACCATCCCCAAAATAATTCCTTTTTGAACTAAAGTACCTCTTTTAGAAAAAAAAATCCAATCTTGATTTTAAAATAGCTAGGGACTGAGTTAAGGCTCCAAGTCTGTATAGAGTAGGACAGAAAAATTAAACAAAAGAAGAATTAACTTGCAAGAGTGATATTCTGGAAGAGCCCAAAATACTCCACAAACTTTGCACCAAATTCTGCTCTTCTGTACAACTTTGATATCACTTGTAGGCGCATGCACATAGTGGATGGAAGAATTTAGCCCTTATGTGAAACAGGAATTATTTCAGCCCAGTGAAATATGGCCAAGTGTAGGGTGGAACTCAGCAGCATTACACAAAGATCACAATAACCCCCATGCATACACCAATTATCTCAAATCCAGTTTAAAGGAAGAGGAAATTTGTGTTCTCCTCCCATCACCATAAAACTATCACCCTGAAAATATGTTCCTGTCGAAAACAAACATTATTTCTAATTCAGAATCTTCATTTTCTCTGTCCTCTCCTAGAGCAAAGGCCAAAATTTAAAGGATAAAGAGTGAAAACGCAATGCTTTGCAACAACATGAATAGGAATAGCCATGGATAATATTTAAAGTTCCCATTATACAAACTGACAATGTCAAACATTCAAATCCTAAGTCTTTGCTCATTATATACATCCCTTATCCAGGAAAATTCCCATTAACTCTTGATTTGGGGTTTTAAAGGAGTCTGATTTTCATTAGTTGGCCTGATTTTTTTTTCCCTATTAAAGAACATAAAGAAAAGTACAAATCCAAACTGTTTCAGAACGTCTCTTAAGGGTCAGAGTCCAATGTTGCGAATTCTGAATAGTTCACCCTACTCCTTCTTAACTATTTTTTTTATTATTGTCTCTCTTCTAGAACACATCTGGTAGTTCATCTTTGTCCTCAAATATTTCCACAGGCCCAGGAGAGTAAGATCACTCAATATTCAACTCTCAAAAGGAAAACATCATTTTAGTAGGATTAAAAAAAAACTGCAAAACCAAGAATCTAATTTTTCTATTCCCTCTTTAGGTCTCTCAAGCACCTCCAGATGCCAATAAATAGAAGCATAATCCAAGAAAAGTAAGTAAGTATCTCAAATCCTGACAGCTAAACTCCAATTTCTGTGCAAATTTTAAAATGTTGCCCTTCAGTCCCACATATTCCACAAGCAAACCGTAAAAGCAGTGACCCAATTTGTTCTGCCAAGGTATATGATGCATCATAAAACACTGCAGAGAAAAGCTCAAAATTTTCCATTCCCGAACTTTCATAATCCATGGCAAAGCACAGCACTCTCCCCATCCCCATCTGCCTAACAGAACTCTCAAAAACCTGAATTTTCTTTATCAGAGGTTGTTTGCTAAGTCTCCAGTTTGTGACTGTTGTACAGGTTTTTATAACCTCAGAACAGCAACATATCCATGGATCTTGAAATAAAAGCATGCAGACTGCTTGTCCATTTGAAACAACAGAATAACCACCAGTCTTTTCCTAATGATCCACCACACCCATGCATCCAGCACACGCATACTTTGTAATAAGTTAGGCTTTTTGGAGGTGTAGATCTGGCTAGTGGATTCTTGAAACAGAATTTTCAGAAGACCTTTGCACCCACAGGGGACCCAGTACTCCACGCTCTTCTGACTCTAAATCCAGCTATAAATATCACAGTGGCAGCCGCTGGGTGAGGAGCACTTCTTTCAAATTCTGGCCCACGTTTAGGTGCAGAAGCAGGAGAAGAAGTCTTCTGAAAATCTGCCCCCAAGTGGTGGGTGCTGAGACCTTGGATAGCTGACCTTTGGAGTTACTGTGAGCATTTCACTGGGAACTGAAGCAGACTCAGCACCATGCTGACTTTAGTCTTTACTGTCCTTACTCAGGTGAGCTTCCCAAAGCTTCAGTTCTTGCTTTCAGGGGGAATTCTTCCGGCGTGACGGCTCCACCCTCTCTCTCTCTAAATACCTCAAAAACCATAACCAGAAATGCATCACCTTGTTAAAAATCAAGGAAGTAAACATAAAGGCTCGCAGAATAGCCACTCATCACTGGCCAGTGACATGGCCTGCATGTGAGAAATACATTCAGTGTCTGTTGTGCAGCGTAGACCTGATCCTGCATTCCTTTCAGACTCGACACCTGACAACCTCACACGCGGAGGCTGGGGTGCATAGAGAATGGAGTCTCAGGCACTAAGTGGTCCTAGAAATCCAGTTTAGATCTTATGTGAAATGCCGAATGACTTGCTCGTGTGTGACTGAAGACTTTGCTAGCTCACAGTGCCCTCACGTGCAGCTTTGGAGCATCATGCAGAGCTTTCAGCCATTTTCTGGAGGTACTGGGCCTTGCTGAAGGAAAGATATAGGGCTTGATGGACCAGTGGTTCCTGTGCTCCCCTGAATCACTGGTAAATAAGTAACTGGAACTTCAGGCGGACTCTAAATGGATTTTAGTTCGTTATGCCTTTCCAACTCGTTCTCCAGCCAACAGCATGATACATATGACTGAAACTTTCAAAATCAAACACCATATCGAGCTAACCCTCTGCTAAACAATCCTCTGCCACAACTGACTACAACTGCTGTAAATTGCCTTCCAAAAATGATGAATTCCCTCAGGCAGAAGGGGAACATGAGCGGGGGAGGAGTAAAATGGATTGGGTTGAAGATTTGAAATGCTTCATCTTCATTTAGACTAATCCTCCTAAGATCAAATCTATCTTAGTGAGCCCCTATCCCGCCCCATCCCCCGCAGATGCACGCTAGCACAGCATATTGATCTAGTCTGCAGACACTTGACAACTTTTGCTGAAATACTGTATTAACACATCCTAGCTGGAAGTCAGATTTTCTTTAGAAAGGTCGACTGGGAGCGGTACATATCCTGAAATTATGATTCATTCTCCCTTGATCAGGATTCTCAGGAGCCAATTTTTTTGAGTGGATAAGATGTTAGAGCTGCTATTCTGACAAGGACAGTTATAATTTTATAATTCAGTTAGAAAGCAAAATACAAAAGCTCTATGACACAGAGTCCTTTAATGGAAAGGACTATGTGCAATCCATGCTCCTAAAATCAGGATTGTAACAATTCCCACATTGGATCAGAACCCTGTCCAGTATCTCATCTAACACTGATGCAAGAAACCCCATAGTGAATCAGTATGGAATAGCCGATTCCAATGGGAACTTATTTTTTAATGCACATGAGGTAGCTGATTGGGTATATGGTCTGAAAAATAAGGGTGTATTTACATGCACTTTAAAAGAAAAATAATTCCTCACTCCACATTTCATTTCCACACATTGTATGTGTCCACCTACTGCATGCAGGCTTCATTTTGCATTATGCAGGTTACTGTTAACAGAAATATAGGAAAACTGCTACAGTACTATAGAGCAGGAGCAGAAAAAAATGCCACTGATCAGGCAATGTATTTCCCCAGGTTATATTTTCAGTTTCACCTCTGTGAGCCTCCTCAGCTATTAACTTGTCAGATATCTGATTTGTGTAATTTGACATCTTTTGAATCATAGGAGAATTAAGATCAGTTTTTAAATAGATCCACTAAGCTAAAAAAAAAGTCCTCATTAATAACCGTATAGATGATGCTCAGACATCTCCTACACTACGGATTCTCCCAAAGGGGACATATTTGTATGAGTCAACAGCATGTGTCACTATCTCAGCTCTTCAGCGGTTTCAATTTTCAGCTGTCTGCTGGTTTTATTTAGCAGGATGAATCTTCAGCTTTGTATGTTTTAAGAAAGAGGTTACATTGTTCTTCAAAAACTTCACTCTTGCCAGTTAGAGAATTACTCCAGACTGGAGCAAATTTAGAGAGAATGACGATATGGGGTAGGCGACAGCAGGATTGATTTCCCTTTCTATGGTACGATGTCAAGTCAGGGACCTACCGTTTCCTGTAAAAGGAAGTCCCCAGTGGGTGGATTCAAACAGAAATAAGCCCAGGCATCAGTGATTGTAGATTCTGATCTTATCACCCAAAGATCAGCTGAAGGAAAATGTGACCATTTTACAGGTCCAAATGGAGTCAATCTTAGAGGTGGGAGTTGCTCTTGTTCGTTTTAACTATTTTACAAATGACTTCATTTGCATTACTATACAGAATGGCAGGGATGGCTCTCTGGGTATACCTGCCTTACAAAGGAAGCTGCTTCTTCCTCAGAGCCCAACATATCTGAAAAGACTATGGCCATGGTCAATAAGGACTTAAATTTCTGTTATAGGAAGCGGGGGAGCTATACAAACATGTCACCTTCTTCCTCAGATAACCTGTTACCCATGTGTATTGGGTCACATCTCCTGACTTTAGCAAGGGCTTTTTATTAATTATTATTTCTTTGAGGCAGCATCTAAAGACAGCACAAAATGAGGAAAGCAAGGTGGACTTTATTCTGCTTTGCATATCACCAACAGAATTACCACTTGAGTTCTGGCCACACTACAGTATCTTCACTATTCGTGACGATTCACAATTCAGAAAGAACTTTGCTGGATTTAAAAACCCACAGCAGTTTGAAAAACATTCTTTTACTAGTAAGTGGCTAAATTTGATCTAAATGTCACCAAGACACAAAAACATTGAACTTCACAGGGTTATTTGTAGACTCTTTTTTCAAAGAATAACCACACGCTAAATTCCCTTCATTAAATCTAAGCTCATCCTTCAGGAGTGGTTTGCTTAGCCGGAAACAAAAAGGGTGCCATGAATCAGAGGTGTGCAAGTACACTCATCTCCCCATGTAGGCAGACAGAAAGAGGTAATTTACTGATCCTATACCAACACGGGGAGCATTTTCAAAAATGAGAAAATGAAGAAAAATAAGGAAAGGGGATGGTTTCAGGACAGTGTTTTTAACCTGTGGTTTACGGACCCCTGGCGGTCCACAGGGGTCTCATGTCTAATCTCATGTCTAAGATTTCCAAAGAGATCCACGCCTCCATTTGAAATGTTCAACAGGTCGGCAAATGAGAAAAAGGTTGAAAACCACCACTCTAGGAACTGGCAATGGAACACACAACACTCTCCATCTTTAGGTCATTGGGCTGAACCTAACCCAAGTCAACTGTAATGGAAAGGCATTACTCGCTAGCTACTGTTTGGTAAGCTGAGTGAAATAACGTGATCATGATCTAAAGGTCTGCCTTTACTGCAAAGTTAACTCTGTTTATAACAAGCATGGCCCATAACATCCTATCCACACACATAAACCTGTCCTTCGAGTATGGCAGTGCCTTAACTCAAGTTGGCTGGCCCATTGGGAGCATAAGCTAAACTTGGGCCAGCACAACATGACGGCTATTAAAACACCCACTCTGTGGTGCTTGAGTTTTATTCTGGAGTGTGGGCACTCTCACTGGAACAAGGCTAATGCAAGAAGCTTCAACTCTGCCATGAAGGCAAGCCATTAGCCAAGTTCTCACAAGAAACAGCCACAGTGTGGCTGCATATGCCACCTGAGTGCAACCTTGAGCCCTGGCAGGTCTGTTAACAATGCTTACGCTATCAGAGCCACGCAGCAGATAGAGTGGAAATGTGGCTTGGGCCCCTTCCTACCACAAAGAAGGGGAGGAAGCAACAGATGTTATACTTGTTCTATACCACCAGTCACCACTGGCATAATACCACCAACCACCACTGCTTGGGTGAACCTCCAGCTCCTCACCAGCATGATGCAGGCTCTTAGCACCATAGCAGAGTCTCAGGCCTGGTCTACACAGGAGAGAGACTGAAGGAAAGTGTTGACCTAAGATATACAACTTAGCGAATAGCGTAGCTGAAGTCGGCGTATCTTAGGTCGACTTACCTGGCTGTCCACACGGCGGCGAGTTGACCACTGCTGCTCCCCCATCAACTCCACTTCTACCTCTTGCGGAGGTGGAGTACAGGAGTTGACGGGGAGGTCACTCGGGGATCGATTTATCGCGTCTACATTAAATGCGATAAATCGAACCTGGATAGATTGATCACTACCCGCCGATCCAGTGGGTAGCGTAGATGTACTCTCAGTTATCTAATCACTGGTGGGAAAGTCTGAGAGATGTGGAGAACGCACCTGATCTGAGGTGGCCAGGAAGCACAGGGAACTAACTGTGGACTTTAGAGAGTGCAAAGTCTAGACTGTTTATCTCTGGAAACAAAAGGACAATGAACACATCTCTCTGAGCCAGCTAAGATTTAAGAATCCAAACATTTCATTCATGTCAAACTAATACTAAACTGGAAAAAAAATCAGTGCTTCACACTGTGGCTAGTGCGATCTTAAAGCAGCTAACATTTGTTTTCTATTGCCCGGCTTACATTTGCAGTACTCAAATTGTCCCTAAAGCATTCAACAAGCGTTGTGCATTCATGTGCAAGAAATGAAAATTACTTAATAACACAGCCTCCAAATGCAATTGCACAAATAATAATATCACGACATCAGTACAGAACTACACTTTCTGTTATCTGCATCAGGATGGCAAAGATATGTGCAAAACATTTATTTTTTAAAAAGTATAGGTATGGTAAACTCAACCCTGTAAGATATAAAAAGAGTAAATATACAACCAAGATCTTATCCCCATATTTCCATTTTGTTCATGATAACAGATGGAGTTGCCATTTTAGTCATTAGGACGGTCATAGTGGGCCAGACCTAAGGCCCACCTAACCCAGTATCCTGTCTTCCAACAGTGGTCTATGCCAGGTGCTCCAGAGGGAACGAACAGAACAGGTCATCATCAAGTGATCCATCCCCTGTCGCCCATTCCCAGCTTCTGGCAAACAGAGGCTGAGGATTCCATCCGGGCCCATCCTGGCTAATAGCCAGGGATGGACATATCCTCCATCCTCTAGCTCTTTTTTGAGCTCTGTTATAGTCTTGGCCTTCACAACATCCTCTGGCAAAGAGTTCCACAGGTTGACTGCAAGTTGCATAAAGAAATACTTCCTTTTGCTTTAAACCTGCTGCCTATTAATTTCTTTTGGTGACCCCTAGTTCTTGTGTTATGAGAAGGAGTAAATAACACTTTCTTATTTACGTTCTCCACACCAGTCATGATTTTATAGACCTCTATCATCTCCCCCCTTAGACATTTCTTTTCCAAGCTTAAAAGTCCCAGTCTTATTCATCTCCCCCAAAACAGAAACCATTCCAAACCCCTAATAATTTTTGTTGCCCCTTTTCTGAACCTTTTCCAATTCCAATATATCTTTTTGAGATGGGTCAGCCACATCCGCACACAGTATTCAAGATGTGGGCATACCATGGATTTATATAGGGGCAATATGAGATTTTCTGTCTTATTACCTAACATCAAAACTTTCAAGGAACGACACAGGATGCAGGAAAATTTAGTGTCAAATGAAGAACTGACATCCATACATTTATGAACCAACTAGACTGACATTCAATTCAATGCAAAGTGTTTGCCAATCAATAGCCATGAGCATCAGTTCACACAGAACAACATGCCAATGTTGTTAGCCTCACATCAGCTACTGGGGTGATGCCACTTTCTGCCTAACTTTATGATCAATGTAATCTCCCCATATCCATGACATAGCTATGCCCGAGTGATTGAAATATAGCAAAGACTTCATCCAGGAAACATGCATGCTCTACAGAAGACACACATCACATCCATTTGTGAACACAGCCTGAGCTACACAGTGCTTGCTCAGTGTTGCGTAGCAATGAAGCCCAAGCATACAATACACACAGTGCTGCCTACTCCACCCCGGGAGAGGGGGCATTTTTCAAAAGCAATAGGAGGGCTCTGGGGGAGGAAAAGGAGGAGTGATTGCATGACAAATAAATAATAGCACATATACTTTGAATTTCCAGTATAAGTTACAAAAAATTAATTCTTTCATCACCAGAACACTGCAAGAGGTAGGTAAGTGTGGCTCACCAGAGTTTTACAGAGGAAAACTGCCTTCACATATTTCCTGAGTTTTCCCCAGTGACAGTGATGAGTGCTCATCCCGTTGCAGAATCAGAGACGCAGACAGGAGTACATTTCAAGTTAGTAGAGCTTGACAAATAATTTGCACTATTTGATCAGTTGTGTCTCTCCTGTTTGCAAATTGTCTGCAGATAGAAAATTTCCACTCAGGCTGGAATAACTTGAGCAGAGATTGACTCAGGTCATTGATAGATATGACAAATGAAAACCATCATATTTTGAAGGGCTGAAATTACATATACTGGACATGATAGGGCTTCAGAGCTGTGTTGTATATTGCTAAACATGGCACGCACATTGCTATTAATGAATGTGGTGGAACCAGGATTCATACTGCCGAGATTCGTAAGTCAGTATAGGTATTGCTTAGAGTTAGAAAACAAGAGCTACTTGGCCTGCAATGACTATTGATGGGTTGGGTGTGAGAGAGATGGTGCCTGCCAGAGCAATTGAATATGAACGTGCTGTGTTTGTTTTCTTGGTCACACTCCGAATAAACCGTTCAAATAAGGATTGAATTTAGTGTGCATTACTGAAGCCCCCAACAAGGAACACAATAGACGCTGTACTTTATAATGCGCCACTGCTTTTCAAGCTCACAATGTCCAGACCTGTTGCACATTCCGGGCCTCTGCTGTGCTGGTAAATCAAACCCACTGGGGACCTACTCCAGGAACTAAAGCTAACCGGTGTGGACAAAGTAAGTGGCCAACTGTGTCGTGATGTTTTTGACAGTCTTCGCAATTGTGAGAAGGGATGCCTCATGGTTACTGATTGGAAATCCCTTTGCACTGAACAGACTGTCAGTCCAGTCGTGTCAGAAACATCCAGCTGTCAATCAACATTTACTTGCAATACTGCACAGGGATTTTGTTAAGTTGTTTTTAAACTTTAAAACAAGTATTCTATTTTGTCCCCTCTAGGATAAATAAATGAAAGTCTGCAATAATGTCGCTTGCTTGAAAATCTTGAAGAAACTATTACTTATTTATGCCTGGGACATTGAAGACATGCTTCCTGGCCTCAGAAACTTACAGTCCACAGCAGTGTGTCTCAACCAGGGGATACATGAACCCTTGGGGGTACGCAGATGTCTTCCAAGGGGTACATCAACTCATCTAGGTATTAGCCTATTTTACAATAGGTTACATAAAAAGCACTAGTGAAGTCAGTACAAACTAAAATTTCTTACACGCAATGACTTGTTTATACTGCTCTATACACTGAAATGTAAGTACAGTATTTATATTCTAGTTGATGTATGTAATAATCAGAAAGTAAAAAATCAAAAATTCAGCAATTTTTCAGTAACAGTATGCTATGAAATTTTTCTATTTTTGTATCTGATTTTGTAAGCAAATAGGTTTTAAGTGAGGTGAAACTCAGGGGCATGCAAGACAAATCAGACTCCTGAAAGGGGTACAGTAGCATGGAAAAGTTGAGAGCCACTGGTCTACAGCCACAATCCTGCAAAGACTTAGGCACACACTAAAAGTTAAGCATATGCCTAACTGTGTTTGCAAGACTGGTGCCTAAGAATAGGCATAATGATAAATATTGTACCCACCTTGATCACCTGAAAGAGGCCATACTTTCCTAAAATCAAAGTAAAGAAAGTTTGGGTTCTGTGTTTAATTTTTTAAAAACAAATTATGAGCGGGTGTGTTGGTGGAAATGGAAGCGTTTATTCAGTCTGATTTTCAGAGATGGCTCTGAGAAGAGCTGGGTGATCCAATCTGCAAACTATTTTCAACACTGCAAAAACTGTAAATGTCAAACAGTTTTGCAGTCTCTTTAATACATTCCTGCTTGCAAATTTATGCATCAGAGTTGTCAGCACTGCCAGCCACAAGCATTCAAAAATCATGAGACAGGCTCCCCAAAATTTATGAGATTGGCTTTTTAAAAAAATCATAAATTTGGGTTCATTTTATTTGCCTTCCAGTTTCTGAGTCATTAGGACACACTTCAGTAATGCTTTCCTCTGCAACCACAAGGGTCAGACTTTTGGTTTTTTAAAGGGTACATGAGAATTTCAGCAAATCTTCTGATTTCTAGCCCCAGAAGCTGCCACAAGGCGGTGCAGCGCACTAGTGGTGAATGCGCAGCTTTATACTGGTTTATATTAATATTAAGCCAGAGGCAACATGGACTGTGAGTCTGCAAGAGAATCTGCTGGTGTGAACCCATGCATCTGCATGGAATCTCATTAAACGTGAATCCCTGCACCCAAAGTTAGCAGACCACAATGGGGAATAAGGGCCACAAGTGGCTTAGACACATTCTAATAAAGTGCTATAACTATAGCATGGGTGTTTTTTAAAAATAAATAGAAGGCAGTGTGATCTACTGGATAGGTGATGGGACTAGTGATCCAAGGACTTCAGTTCTATTCCTGGCTCTGCCACTGATCAAGTTTTTGTGCCTCAGTTTTACCACCTGTAAAATGGGCATAATTATATTTAGATCTTTTTTAGAAACACTGAGATTTTTCAAATAAAGATGAGCAAAGCATTATTAATAAACAAAGAGCCTGCACACCTGAAGTATTTTACTGAAACAAGACAGTGCATCTTTAAAACTGGAGTAACATAAATAAGAATTCTGCGGCCTATTTTACCCCTCAAAGACAGATTGCTCTAAAAGGAACATGCAAAAAATTGCAAGTGAGTTTGAAGCTTTCTGTGTTAAAATAATGTGAAAACCTTAGAATTGGGAACTACCAGCTCCTCTTTTGGAAATCCTCATCTCTTGACTTTAAAGATTTCTCATCAGCTTTCAAGGTGTTTGTCACATTACATTTGGTGCAACCATAAATTCTCATTTTTTGTAGACATCAATGAAACCTCAAACACTAACTAAAAAAAGGTTAAATTGCATTTCAGGGTCATTTGAAGGGGATTCTAGTTGCTTGTTGTGATGCAACCAAGAACTCACAATTGCTCATCTATTGATCTTCCAGTGGCAGGTTAGGTGACATTAAAGGATCATCTACGTAAGATGGCATTGTTGGGAGAAAGCTGAAGAAAGTGGGGGAGGGAAGTACAGAGTAAAATCTTATTTAAATATCTAAAAGAAAAAAATCCAGAACAATCAGGTTCCACTTATTATTCAATCTATTTAATTTATAATAGATGTAGCTTGTGCTGAAAATAGCTTCAAAAATCTCTCTCCGCTTTCCACAAGTAACAGACAGCACTGCTGTTAAATGAGCATCTCAGTCATAACCTAAAGGAACCCCCTAGTGGGTCAAAAAAAAATTTCAGCCTGTGTATTGAACCCTGTCCCTGATTAGAGGAAAAGGCTACAGATGTGTCAAGCCAATGCCTATAAAATACTAGAAATTTGTCCTATTTTTAGCCACAAGCCAGCAAAGTATGAGCAGAAGAACATTAAATCCTTCATGCTCATTCATTATAGCACCTCTCTGGATAGAAACAACATGAATCAACCTAATATGTTCAATGTTCATTAGTTTGACACAAAACAACACTTAAGAACAATCTGGATAGAGACTCTGTTTTCACTTAGCTTTTTGTTTCCTTCCTGGATTAGGATATTCTTCCTTTTAGAGGCAAAGCAACCACCAAACCAAACAGCCCCCTGGAAACTGAGTCATTTCAACATGCTGCAATAGATATACTAATATAAAATCAACATCACCTGCATTAGGGGAATTAAACCCAATACAGATGCCTGAAGTCTATTAGGGGAAGCGGGGAGGATTCAAAACTGCTCAAGAAAGAAAAGAAGATTGCAGTCAGGAAAGGAGGGGAGACCAAATACAAGTCAATTTTTAAATAGAAAAGTTATACAGTAATTGATTCTTATATTTCATACAGAACAGTATTTTAAAGAAATACATGGGACTCATTCTGATCTCAGACCACATCTACACCAAGGTAATTATTTATTCCTGATTTAAAGAGCAGCATACACAGAGGACGAATCAGGTCCACAATGTATTTACATGTTGTCTGCCCCCACTCCAATGCCCCTCCAAGATCACCAGTTCAAATGTGACCTTCGCTGGTAGTAACCAAACCTCGCCCCCATTTAGCAGCTGTGTAATGAGATGGGTATTCTCAGTTCAGTTCCTGTAGCACTCAAAAGTACCACCCCAGTTGTCACTACACAGGCAGTGTCTGCAGTGGACCCTAGATGGGCATTATCAGTCTATTCCCTTTAACCACAAGGTGGTTCCTCTACACTTCAGTGCAGAGATACCTTGGAAGCACTAGATTCCAGATGAGTGAAATTCATCCAGATATACCAGGCCCGTGCAAAGGCCAATCCAACCATTTGAAACCCTGCAGTGCCCTCCATTCAAACCGCTGCCACTGGCCTCCTAGGCACATTGGTAGGAGAGGCTCTGCGAACAGCTCTGAAAAGTCCAGTGAGAGGAATCCTTTGAGGGTAGAGCAGGGATGGGGATACTGCCGCCATGTTTATACAGATCCAGTGGCCCAACATCTTTCAGTGATAGGTGCAGATGGACAGCAGCCATTACTCCAGCCTCTGGGTGGGCTAGAGCCCCAGTCACTCCTGCCTTGGCCAAAGGGCGAATTCAATCCTTCACTGCCACGAGAGCTCTTTTTTTTGTGGAAAACAACGGGTGAGGAAGGTGAATTTCTCCATTACAGAGGGAGGAGGAGGAGAGATACAGACACACACACTTGTGCTTCTGGAGCTGGGAATGAGACAAAAGGGTTTTTTTTATGTAACATATCGGAGGAAAAACACTTTGTGCAAATGCTAGTCAGGATAAAATTTCACCTTGAAAACAAAGGGAAAAAAAGGCTGAACACTCTGATACCTGCTATATCCAAGGAACTCAGATACCATGGTGATGAGCCAGGTATATAAGCTTAGATAATAGAGCACCATTCTCCAAGTCACAATGTGCATAAAAGCTCCAGCAAGCCAATGTTCAATGTTCTTAACTCGCACAGAGTGCAATTTGCAGGTGATGGACAGATTTCCAAGGTGAAAGCATTAATAAAGGTTTGGTTAGAGAGGAATCCTGTATATAAGCTGCAGCGCTTGTCACAAGAGCCATTTTTTATTTTAACTAGCAGAATAGAGTAGGCATAACGGACAGAGAGAGCTTAAATGCAGTTCTAACCCTTAACTATGTAAGTATATCCATCCCTTACTGAAATGCTTTCTGATCATTAGCTAAATGTCACACACACGTATAACTATGCACACAAACTTGCACACAGAGGGGATGGGAAGGAGAGGTGCAACAGGAAAAGCAGCAAGATACAGGGGGTGACAAAATGTGTGTTAAAGTAGCCATTACTCATCCATTTCAATGTAAACAAACCTTCCTCTGGCCCATCAGCAAATATCTTATGCCTCGACTTGGAAGGATTAGAGATCATCAGTAAACATCAATTTTACAGTACACACAGAGAAGAAATATTGCAATCATTAATAATAACTGAAACTTGCAGATAGGCAGAGTAGGAAAAATGCTGCTTGGGAATTTATTCAAGTTTGATTTAAGGATATTTGTCATGTCTATTTTGAGATGGGATGTTGACAATTTGTGTTTTAACCGTTATAAAGCGTCAACTTTTTTGACTCTCCGTGTCGGTCATTAATTCCTGCCTGACCCGCCCTCTCTTTCCCACAACTGTGATCATTTGGTAAAAACTGGGGAAAAAAATGCTTAAGACCCATAATTTTGCACAACTGAAAACTTGAGTCAAATTAAAAAATGCTTCAAAATAAACATCCATATTGTGAATTGAAATTATTTAAAAAAAAAATAAAAATCAAATTCTGCCAAGCCTACTTCTACCTGACCTGCTGTGAGTTTTCCTAGGTGGAGGCAGCGGGTCTGTCTATTGATGGATCTGAGAACTAGGTACTAACAATTCCCGAGTTCTAATCTCATTCTTGATGCTGCCTCCCCTCTGTAGTTCTGGGCAACTCTCTTAACCTCTCTTCTGTGGATTATATTAAGGAGAAGCAAGGATACTAAAAGCAGGGAAAGAGTTGCCCCAGGTCTTTCTGGCCTGGCAAGAGCTTCCTCTGCTGTTTCAGTCTATTTTAACCACTGCTCTCTGACAGTTTCCCTGGGGTGCAGAATGAAGGTTATATTGAGAAACACTGGCTATTTATGTTCTTTGAAGATGCAAAATGCCATAGCAGAGTTCAATGTTGCTACTATCACTTTCTTCTGGGGCAGACAGCTCAAGCAAACACAAAAAGGATACAGGTCTTTGTTATGAACACAGAAGTTGGTAACCAGATGTGTCAGGTCTCAGAGTGCAAAAACGGAACGGCAGCTGATTAATTCCCCTCCCTCATCCCCGATAAAATATTCTTCTGATTAAGGTATTTGCTTTCTTTAAAATGCAAATGCCTTGACAATGTCTCTCATTGTGGACTCTTCACACCAAACAAGTGATGAATGGTTTTGATTAAAATGATGGTGGCAATCTCAGGTGCGTCCTTTTCTATGTTTGTGATTATTTTGAATTGTAAAAATAAATTGGAGAAAGATGAAAGGAACTTTCCTTTTCTGTTTTCAAAATTAAAGGCCCTTCTGACTGTAAACACCAGGTCAGGAGTAGGCACCTCTCTCACAAAATCAGTTCCTGAATTTAGCAGTGCATAGAAAGTGGCTGATTTTGTGGAGTTAGGTGTTGATATGAGCCGCGGGAGACTGAAAACCAGGCCAAAAAATTATAATGTGAAGCATCATTCTCAGCTACCCCAGCCTCTTTATGTTAGAACAGCATCAAAATCTTTGCAGCAGTGGAACAACTGGGTGATCCTGACACACACCCACCACCAGTTTGGGCATCACGATTCAGAAGATGGACGAACTCACTATCAACACCCCCGCCCTCCTCTCTTTGAGAAATCTACTGTTGTCGATATGATCCAGCCAGAAATCTCAATAAGACCAAATATTTAAAATATACATATTTGGCTGTCGGAGTGCGAGCTGCCCAGCTCCAAATGCATTCACCACTGCTGCTCCTTCCCTTTGGATTCCAAGCAGATGCCAAGCTGGGGAAGTGATTCTTTCATTTACAGCATCTGGCTCCTTGGCAGACTCCTCAGGCAATTACGTTTATAGCTTTAAAACTGTCACTGGGTCTGCCTCATGGCTTAGCTGCTTTTGACTTGTAGCAGCCTCTCTCTCGTCGTCATGGGTCATCTGTTTTAACTGCTAGCTGCTCTTTAGACACCGAACTCGGGCCATTCTTTTCCCCTCAGATTAGATTCTGTGTATTATTCCTTCCACGTACTTTCAATTATTTTTGTAGCAGTAGGTGCTACCACCCACTCTAGGTACATTATTTTCTAGATTCCAGTGCACAGGATGTACTTTACTAATCCCCAGCCCCTCAAACAGCCTGAAAAATTACATGCACAAGATTTTCTTTTAAGAACGTTGGATTCCTCATCCCAACAGTGCTTGGCTTTGCAGCCTTTGGCTGTGGATGAAATGGTTCATCCCTTCCCCTAGAAATTGCCTAATTGAAGGCTTCAGGATGGAGTGGCTCCTTTCATGATGACAAGTGCTGGACCACTCAAAGAGGACGAAAATAAGAAGGTGCCTATTTAGCCTGCATGCAATACTGATCCAGAGGGATTTTTAACATGACATGACTTCAAGACAGTTAAACATGGCAGATAGGTAGCCCTGGAGGGAGACATCCTACACATCTTTGACCTGAGGAAACCTCCTCCCGCCATGACAAGATAATCCAGTTCTTAAATTCCTGGCTTCTCTGATTAAAGCTCCCAATAAGCGATAGGGAGTTTTGTGACAGGTAGACAACAACTGGCGTGTTCAGACGCTCCCTGAGTCATGCAAATCCAAGTTACGCAATTTTGAGCTTGCAGAAAAAGCTCCAAAAGCTAGAAATAGCAGGTTTGCTTTGCATAGCGGTTGGAGATACGTCTCTGACTTGCGCAAAATCCGAGTTACACAAGGCGTTCCAGAATGGAAAGCTTGCGTAATTCGGGGAGCATCTGTACACCGTTGAGTGGTGATTAGGTGAGAATGATCTTTGGCTACTACTAGGGCTAGATACAAACTGATGACCTGAGGTCAAGAGTTCCATGTGCCATTAACAATCCCTTAAGCCAGTCCCTAACACAGAGAGGTGGCTGTGAAGTAGCATTTGGCATACAATTAAATAACAATATGACCACTTTGGTAGAGTAAGACATTTGCAAAACAATCTGCTTAGAAGCATTAACATTAAGGGAAACATTGTTAGAGTGCTACCTTCACCAGCTCGGTGTCCAACCAACAGAATTCATCCGTACGCCACTCGGAAAAATACCCACCACCAGCTTCCGCCAGGACTTCTGACCTCCTTCAATGTACTTTTAAAAGAGGAAGCAATGGGCTGAGCATTCCTCTTCGCTTCCTATCATTGCTGGCTCCATGCTCAGATCAAACTAACTTAGAATACACGTTGATTAAATCTGTACTTGTTTAAGAAATGACTGAATCAAAGTAAATTGTGTTCTCTTGTAACCCAGTCAAACTTTGCAGCAAAGTGGTGTGGTGTACAGCAACCCGCCTTCAATTCAGCACAGGGCTGATGCTTGCTCACACTGAGAAGTGCACGTTAAATCAAAATAAATCTTGACTGCCTTATTAAAAGGACTTCTTCAATTGACCACAGGGGGATCACTTGCATGAACAGAACAAATAGTAAGAACATGGCAGCTTACTCCACACCACTCTCTCTGGAATGGTACAGCCCCATCCTTGGTCTACTTGGTGGGCCAACATCAATATAGGCAATTTTTGCCATGACCTCAATTAATACCCACCCCCCTGGGTTTGCATAATCCCATTCAGGGTGCTGTGGGGGAGCAATCCCTATTTCCCGTGAGCATGTAAGAAGAGTCTCAATGAGCTCTCCCTTGACATCTAGTGGTGAGCTGTGGAAAAGGACTTCATGAGCTAATTTTGTTTGCATGGGCACACCCACTCTGCCTAGGTGCTCAGCATGATGGGATTGCTTGCTCAAATAGCCACTTTTGGCTGGTGTGGGATCCCCAGTCTCCTTATAGGGGCAGGCGTAATAAAGGGTTGTTATCCTTGTTGTGTGAATCGAGGGCAGCAGAACTGTACTTGGCATTTCCTGATGGAGGGACTCGCCCTCAACTAAACAGCACTTACTAGGCAGGCAACATGGGTTCCAAATCCCAGTTAAGAGGAGGGGGGGGGCAGGTATTGTACCTGATTGTGTGGGTCTTGCCTAAGAGCCTCAGACCCAAGTTGACCCTTTTTCTCTCCACTGTGTAAAAACAGATCTAATTTAAACTCAGTTGAGAATCTTGTTACATGCTGAAATCACTGATACCTAGGCCTAAGTATTAGATCTGATTTGGGGGACAGCCTCTGATGCAACAAACTGCCCAGTGTGCATCAGCAGCGAGGCTCCCCACTAACAGCTGAAATCACAGAGAGCTGTGTGAAGTTGGGGGCCATGAAGACATCTTGATACAGCCAGCACGGGAGCAAGTAAGGTGCCTCCTTACCCTCAACCCCTCCCAGCGTGAGAGGTGAACTCTACAGATGCGCCTCTGAACTCTGGGTGTGCAATGTCCAAGGACAGCAACTGTGAGTGGGCTGTATTGAAGAGACGGGCATATTAAAGTGACTTTTGGGTTGCTGGACTTAAGAACCTGAGGGGGAAAGGACACTGCCCAACTTACTTGGTGGTGAGTCTTTTGATTATGACTTATGTTTATAAACCCTGTTCGTGGCATTTCCCCAAATTAATGCTGCATTATTTCCCTCTTTTTATTAAAAGTTTTTTTGCTACACTCAGACTCTGTGCTTGCGAGAGGGGAAGTGTGGCCTCTTAGAGGCATCCGGGGTGGTGTTAATTGTCCCAGGTCACTGAGTGGGGGCTCGAGATGGTTTTGTGTTGTATTATTGAAAAGGAACCCCTAGATACTGAACCTGGCCCTTGTTGCTGCCAACTCTGACTCGCCGAAGGATTACAAGCACAAAGACTGAGATTCTGTCTGTCCTTAAACATCGGTTATGAAGGGCAGGCTCCTTGCCCCCTCTACTCCTTGCACTCTGACCTGGGTCAGGCAGAATCCAGCCCTCAATCTCCCAACATAAAGATCTATTTATTCCTCCAGCTCTGATTTCCCAACTGGCTCTTTCCAGGGAGATTTCTCCCTAGCGAGCTCAATCTCTTCCTGAAATGAAACTTTAACCATGTGCCTTAATCCCAGTCGAATCTTAGCTGCTTTGCTGAACAGGGACAAACTCCTGAATCAGGACCCTAGCAGATCTCAGAGTTTCCCTGTTTTATGAGCCACTTCACTATAGATCAAAATAGTGTATGCATCTCCCTTTCCAACACTCTAGATTCCCACTGCTTGGGTCTGAAAAATAGGGCTTTGGAGCGGAGCCTGGAGCTGGGGAGCGGAGCAGTAGAGCGGCAGGTTTTTGCCTGGAACTGGAGCAGAGCCAGAGCACTGCTCCAAAGCCCTGCTGAAAAAACCCCACAATATTTAATTCCACTAATCACTAAGAAAACTATTGGTGGCCTAGAGACCTCAAGTCCCATCGCTTAAACTACATAGACCACTACATTGGCTAAAATGCTATAGCCATTGGCTATTTTTGGACCACAGTCTATAGCATGGCATTGTAGAGAATTCCTGAAATATAAATTAAGTTCAGCCTACAAGGTCCCCTCCTACTCTGAGTTTAGTTTTTAGCCTGGCAGCGCAGAGGACAGAATGCAAACCGGAGAGAAAGGATCAAAATCACAGCTATTAAAAAGGTAAGTGCTATAGATTTTTTTTAAGACCCATGCGCAATTTTTCATTTTAGCACAAAGATCTTAATGACTAATTTTACCCTGAGCCGAACAGAAAAATGATGGCTTTTTAGCCACTTGCCACACTGCTAGTACCGAAATGAGGTCAGCAGGAGATGGTTAGAAATCCTCCATTTATCCAAACAAGTATAATTCTTAACAAGATTGAAAACCTGAGGGGTGGGAGGGGGAAACGGTGACAGAGCTGCCAAGCTGCTAGACTATCATCAGAAAAAACAAAAGACCCAGCCATTAAACTCTACATTCAAGGGCCTTCAATGTACTACATCTACAAGCAGGTGAGTCAAAGAAGCATTCTGGAAAAACCAGCTGAAGAGGCATGTAGTCAGGCCAGGACATCACTCATGGACAGTTAGAGGCATTTAAAGAAAAAATTAACATTGGGAACCAATTTACTTTTGCTGCTCTGTGAAGCAATCATGCCGCAAGAATTGCAAGTAAGTGGATGGAGCTCACATAGATGGAACAGTGAAGAAAACAGCACAGAACTTTAATGGCTGTATGAAATTCAATTGGAACTGATGGCTGGAAAAGTAAAACATTTAACATCCTGTCAATGTAACGTCAGCATAAACACACACACACACAAGGGCTGAGGACCAATTTCCCCCAACACTGCAATCTGTTCACAGAGGCACCGTGTAAGTGTCCATAGTTCCCATAGGGCTGTCAAAAAGGTAGAGGGGAGAAATCTTATCTCTGCGCTCAGACAGTAACTTAAGCAATAAATGAATATTCTAAGGCCCCCGACTTTTCACCACTGAGATTTTTCATTTAAAGCCCACACCTTGTGAAAGTGGCAATCCGTTATTCTAGTCCGTCCCATACATTTCTTGGAAAGATTGGAAACTGCTTTTGTGTTTCATCTTCGTGTGGAGCCATAACTCATAAGATGTCGCTGCTGTTTGAGCAGATTTTGTATCAACCATCTGCAGCTGACGTACTTTTCAAACACTGATCTCTTTTGTTATGGAGTCTGTCTCCGGCAAACGAATGGAAATATGGTTGATGGGGGTGTACTTTTCTAACATCTCAAAATATTGTTTGGGAGGGGGAGGTTTTAAGAGTTTGGCAGAAGATGGAGAACAAGACAAGACATTCTGACTGAGTAAAGAAAAAGAATTTGTTACAGTTAGCCTACCGTGTTATTTTTTTTAAAGGAGGCTATGTTGCTTATTTTGGGCCTAAGACCCAAAGCCTTTTCTCAGGCAAATCTCCTGTTACAGGTTCAGTGGGAGACTTGCCTGGGGAAAGCATTCTGAATTTGGTCCAAACGTTTCAGTATTCTACCTTACATACATAGGGCTTGAATAAGTACCTAGGATAAAACTTTCCAAAAGCACCTGTGATTTAGGAGCTTAAGTCCCACAGACTTTCCATGAGACTTGGACTCTTAACTACATAAGGCACAGTCTACGCTGAAAACATGGATCAACTTACTTAGTGCACTCCGGGGGTATGAAAAACTACATGACTGAGTGCCAGGGCTCTGCCAGTTTAACCCCTGGGGTAGACACTTCCATCAACCTTGCTACCATCGCTCGGGGAGGTGGAGTTCCTGCAGCGACGGAAAAGCCCCTTCCATGACTGTCTTCTGCATCTACCCTTCCCGGCTACACAAGCATTGCTCCAGTGCCATTGCTATGTAGTACTCGCAGCGGAGACGTGGCCTTGAAAATAGGCTGATGATCAATTCCTAAATTACTTGGGTGATTTTGAATAATATTAATCTCTAGAGCCTGATTCCGAGAGAAGGAATGAACCCCATGTGGGAGATGTTAGTCACATTGCTTAATGCACTGTTGGAAGGCACTCAGACACTATAGTGATGAACACAGAACCTATATAATTTTCAGAGGCGTTAAGTAGCTACTGTTCCCACCTCTGAAAATGCAGCTCCTGTGAAAATCAGTCCATGGAGTTACACGTTACACTTTCTACATAAACGCCCAGGCATGAGCAGAGGGAAGTATTCACGTGGGCAGTTCACACAGTTACAGTAGAACTGAACTTGTTCCAGCACATTGTACCAGTTGATTCATGGTTAGGCTATGAAATGCAAATTAATCATTATAACTTTTAATTGAGCTAATGTAAGCATCATATGTTACTAATTACACAATGTAGAGGAAAAAAACTATTGCAAATGAATGTAACTGCTTAATCTAATCAGGATGGCAAGTTGTGTTTTAATTACAAATTGGTGCGTGCAGGCGAAGCATCTGCTATGATTTAGTGGCTATGGTCCTGATGCGCAGAAGACCTGGTATTCTGACATTCCCGTGCATGCTGTTCAAGCCTACGGGTGCCAAAAAATCAACCACCTCCTTTCTCCTCCCCACACACAAACATAAAAACCCACATTCTGAATGTGCCAACATGCCCATGGTCTCACTACATCATTTACTGAGGGCTCTCTCCACGGACACATCTCTGGGATTTCAGCATCTGCCATGCACGTGTTCACGCCTCCTCAGGCACTGGTGCTACAAGGAACCCTCTAACCTCCTTGCTATTTCTCCAGCAAAGGAAACAATGTCCTTAAAACTGCCTTCGCCCACCATCTCTCCTCTCCTGTGCTGTTCAATCAAGCTGGCCTAAGGACTCCTGTACCACTCTGCACCTGCAGTCCCGGAGAACTCAGACTTAGCCCTTGGAAATGACTCCCCGTTTTAAGTTGTGTAACAGTTTTTATACCCACAGGCTGAGATCTTCAAAGGCACTTAGGGGGTTTGGGCACCCAATTCCCATTAAAACTGGATGGCGCTTGAGTGCCTAAATCCCATAGGTGTCTTTTAAAATCTCAGCCTTAGAGTAAAAGTTTGCACACTAAGTCTGAATTTAGCCCAAAAGGGTTGGATCCTGCTCACCTTCCTCCCACATTTAGTCCCATCTGACAGGCCCCAGAGATAGAAAACAACACATCAGAGATGAGCACACAAAACCAAGAATACTTAGTTAATTGTGGGGGTAGCATTTAGTTTCCTATCTTTAATACATAAATTTAAAAAGAAATTCTATTTAGTCCAGCTCACTACCTGTCAATTTTGCTTTACAAAAATTAAAGTGCCTTTGGGGTTCTTTTCCTTAACACTCTTAGCAACTCAAAACACTGGGCAATGCATTCAAAAAATAAAATCACTCCCTGACAAAGACTTTGTCATCTGAACTGGAGCCTGGAGCAAATTTTTTACAACCAGATTAAAAACCCGTGCATATTGTGGATTTTAATGGAAAGGCTGATATAACTGAGTGACTATAACATATGGGAATACAGTTGCATAATGCATCACCTGGAGTCTGTATTACTGCAAGATATGGGAAGATGACAGTGTTTGCTGCCCGACTCTACCTGAGGGTCAGAAAAATATTCACTTGCCAATAACTCTGCTGTTAATTACCAGGAGCATTTCAGGGAGGAAAGAATACCTCTGAAACATTATGAGGGTTACAACATGATATCTAAAAAGCAAAGGCAAGATGTTTTTTCCTCACATTTTTAAATTTGTTTGGGGTAGCTCTGATTTGCCAAAAGGATTAATAAAGCTTCCTGGTTTCTGAGCACACTTGAGTGTGTTTCAGATTTGCCCAGTAAAACACATTAAAGCTAAAAACATTAATCATTTTTTTAAATATTAGAGGGCGGAATACTGTGGAAGAACCTCCATTTCTCTGTTCACTAAGTGGACAGATGGATTGCTACTTTGGAACTAGGTACAATGTGGAATTTGGAAGAGGTCTCCGATCTGGCAATTTTTCCAACCTCGCTTCTTTCTTGAAATTCACTGTCTTGCAGAGGTTTGGTGTATGGGCGACACTAAGCAGACTGGAAATTAAAGCAGCTCTTTTAAGGAAAAAGAGTCCAAGTCTCATTAAGTATTATTTTTAAGTAGCAGAACTTGAAGTTCTAAGGAAATGCTCATCACCCCCACGAGTTTCCAATGCCCAAGTCAGGTAGGGATAGCTTCTGTTGGCTTCGGTACCTACATTGCCAGCCACTACAAGTCTCGGCTCATTTTACAGATGGGAAACTGAGGCACAGAGAGCCAAGTGACTTTCCCATGCTCACACAGGAAGTGTGTGGCAAAGCAGGGTCTTGAAGCCAGGTCTCCCATGTCCCAGATCAGTGCACCAGCGACCAGCCCATCCTTCCTCTCAAGGAAATAGTCAAATAATATTGCGTTCTCAAAAATATATATATATATGTGAAAGCCCAATCCTGAACACTTACTACCCTGAATAGTTCAGTGAAACCACTTGCCTCTTCAGGGTCTGCCCATCAGCCAGCAATCCTTGTTCTGCTGTCCCTTTTACTCTCACAAGGAAAATACAGGTGGGCTAGGCCAGTACCTGGAGGGGGGCTCCTCTCTAAAGAGTTCTTTGCTGTTGCAGGAAGTGGGATTAATTCAGACAGTGTTTTTTAGGGCCTGGCCTGGCCTGGCCAGCATTCACTGCCAGACACGGTGCTTGCTATGGAGCCTGGTCCCAATCAAGATAATAGATTGCAGTCAACAGCGATCCTTTCAAGCTGAGGAAAATGGACAGACAAAAGAAATACTAATGTTGAGCTCATAAGAAACTATCGTGAACAGCAAATTCTCCAGCCATAAAAATGGTTCTGCATATATCGGTGCAAAGCAGAGCCTCATGCTGGCTGCAGCCAACCTCTGAAGCAAACTCCAAGATTACAGCAAGCAGGCTCAAAAGGCACAAAAGCAATTTCTGAACAAAGCTAAACACAATGTTAAGATTCCAAAGTACCTACTTTCCCAACCATTCCTTAGCAAGCCATGTGAATAGGCTGGCAGCCTAATTTACAAGTATCCTGACTCATCCGTATCTCCAGCTGACTCTCTGATTTATGGGTCAATACTTGTTTATCTGACGAAACATGTCAACTCATTTTTCTTCAGCTTTCAGGGATACCTTTTAAAACAGCCATTTACTTTAACCCTAAATCGTTTGCCTATGCCTGTCTTCGTTCAGCGAGAGAGGAAGCCCAGCAGAGTAAGAAGCAGGTAATTCCCCTTGATCTGAAAGCTCACTTTCTAAATCAAATCAATTTTTCCTAACTTAATTTGTCCAATCTAAATCACTGACCCATGCATGTTCTCACCATCCTTTGACAAGAACTGCATCAATTGAAGCAAGGCTAAAACACTTCCACCGGAGCAATTCGTGGATCTCTTTAGAGGAATTCTTTCATTGCTGTAATTAATTTTTTAAGTGCCACAGTGGGATGCTCCAAATTCAAACCCAGGCCAAGGAGTAATGATTATGTTAATGGGAAAAGCTGTGCAGTAAATAAATGTACGTGTGCCGCTGAAAGAGATTGTTTCCAATGGAGAGCTGACACCACACTTTGTAGATAACCACTTGGATGATAAAGTTCCCAGGACTAAAGCCTGACCCAGCGATTCCCAGACACTAGTGTGCTTACACCCCTCTCGCCATGGGTCCTTCAGGCTTCCCTTCTCTACCTCACTGGTGAATGTGTACTGGATTTACAGTGCTGCCACCCTTCTCTCATTCAGCCATGAGCACTTGAAGCCCTCATGGACTTATATGGCATTTTAGAGCAGGCACATAACCACCCAGCTCCAAGGATCTGATCCTCCAGGGGCTGACTGTCTCTTGAAAGACACTGAGCACCCTCAGCTCCCGTTGACTTCAGCAGAAGTTAAGAGCACACCGTACCTCCCAGGAGGTTGCAGGATCAAGGCAGTTGCTGGTAATCCTGTACGACTGCTCAAAAAGGTTGCAAGCCATAGGCCAAATATGCAGAAGTGATCTCTAGTTTTGGATGCCCGAAAGGGAGACACCCAAGATCCCAGTTCTCCACTGCCTTGCCCCTTGTATAGTCATGGAGACCAGTGCACAGTGGCTATCTATGAAATGGGCATGAAAGTACTTCTAATGCACTTTGAGATCAACAGGGGAGAAGCATTAAATAAGAGTGAGGTCAGGGGTGAACAAATTACGGCGTAGGGACTGCATCTGGCCCTCCAGACATTTTAATCTGGTCCTCTAGCTTCCCAGCGGGGATCAAGGGCTTGCCCCGCTCTGCACAGCTCCCACAAGCAGCAGCATGTCCTCCCTCTGGCTTCTATGTATAGAGACAGCCAGGGGGCTCCACACACTGCCCCAAGTGCTGCCTGAGCAGCTCCCATTGGCCAGGAAACGTGGCCAATGGGAGCTGCAGGGTGGCGTCTGTGGACAGGGCAGCTCACAGAGCTGCCCGGCGATGCCTCTGCCTAGGAGCTGGACGGGGGATATGCCGCTGTTTCTAGAAGTTGCTTGGGGTAACTACAACCCAGAGCCTGCACCCCTGACCTGCTCCTGTACCCCAACCCCCTGCTCCATCCCTGATCCCCCTCCTGCCCTCTGAACCTCTCAGTCCCAGCCTGGAGCATCTTCCTGTACCCCAAACCCCTCATCCCCAGAGCCTGCACCCTCAGCCAGAGCCCTCACCCCTTCTAATCCCCAATTTTGTGAGTACTCATGGCCTGCCAAACAATTTCCATACCTAGATGTGGCCCTCGGGCCAAAATGTTTGCCCACCCCGAGTTAGGTGGTGGTATTGTTCTAGCTCAGCCCACCATGTTTGGGAGGGGAAAGCGTCTCAGCGTCAGACAACATTAACATTTATATTACTTGTTTTTAATGGAGACGAATTTTCTGGCCCAAATTCACTGACCCTAACAAATTTCAATGGATTCCTTTCAAGTGAAATACAGTAAGTGAAAAAGTTTTGGTTAAATCTGAAAAAAGAAAGAAACCTTTTAATATTAATTCCAGCAGTTGCCAGAGATGAACATATCATAATGCTGATAACTAATATACTCCATTATTGCAAAATATATATAATGCAGATAACTAATATACCCCAATATTGCAAAATTGGTTCTTGATTAGTCATAGAGGAGACTTTCACCGTGTTCAGCTAAATTCCCATGTCCTTTATTCTATAGGTAACTTACAACTGCAATATATTTATCCACCTGCACAGGACTCATTTTTCTAGCCACTGTTGGGCCACCATTTAAATAGTTCCTTTTGTTACCAAGTCTTCTATCAGCTAAATGCAGGGATCTGAAGGGTGTAAGCACTGAAGAGGAAGAGCTTAGGATTGTCCAAGGGATGGAGTTAGGAATCATGGAATGCAACTGAGGGAAGGGGAAATTCAGGCTGAATATCAGGGAGGTCTAATAGACTGTGAAACAATCTGCCAAAGGATACAATAGAGGCCCCATTGCTTGAGTCATTTAAAAATGGACTAAACAAAGTGCTTAAGAACAAGCCTGTATTGAACAATCCAGTATTGTTGGGGGAGAGATGGAAAAGATCACTTAATGGGTCTTTTCCATCTCTGATTCCTATGATTCTGTGTGACTGATGCATGGGGGTAGCTGAGTGTCCCATGCTAAAAAAGATGAGAGCTCAGAGAAGCCCATTATTTGTCTCGGTCTGCATGGCCACAGAGCTGCTAGTAGATCAAACTTTTTAGACCCTAGATTTCAACTTTTATCATTATAAAATCTAGTTCACTAAATGCACATGCACATTTTCTTCTTCATTTCCCCCATTAAGCAATGAAAGCATGTAATAATACTTTGCTCTTTGAAAGGGGTCTTCCACCCCAGGGCTTTACAAATACCTGTGAAATTTACACTCAGCACCTGGGAGCTGGGACAGCAGCAGCGGCCCCATTTTACAGCTGGAGAGCTGAGGAACAAACACACTCATTGCCCAATTTCAAGAGCTGCTGAGCACCCAGTGGCTTTATGAATGTTACCAAAGAAGTTTGTGGCAGAAGAATACAACCCAAATCTCCCAACTCATACTTCTGCACTTAAAGTACCAGACCATCCTTCCTCCCTTTAAGGTTACTGTGGGGTTCTTCCCTTCTCTGAATCAAAAATTGTCACTCCTGAGTGAGTAGCTAACAGACTGTTCCAGTTCGGCAGTCATGACTGATGCGTTTCCAGTGTGCTCAAGGATACCCTGCCCTAGAGTCTATGGATTCTGCCTGTATCTTCCTGTAGGAAGTTCTGGGTATCACATCTGTTCCTTTCAAAGTAGCGTATTCCATTAAATGTAATTACTCCTCACCCCTGGTGCCTTGCACAGGAAACCAAGGGGCCTAACTCAGGGCTGAGAATTCCACTAGGTGGCAGGGCACCTAAAAGTTAAGCATTGCAAATTCCTTTGGAGATTTACCCCTAAGTGACTTGCTCAGCCACAGCAGGCGTCTGTGGCAGCATCAGGGAAGTGAACTCAGGTTTCCCTAACTCACGGAGTAGTGCCCTAACCACCAGATCTCTCTCTGGTTGCTGTTTTCCATCTCAGGGGTGGAGGAAGTGATGACAGAGAGAATCTGCAAAGCGATTTGAGAGGAGCACAGCTGTACAAATAGAAGATATTGGAAACCACATTTTAAAGAAAGCATCTGCAGTAGGCTCTGGCCTAGTGGAAGACTGATGTTTGCTCCTGGCATATGTATCTCCTTCAGCAAAGCCCTTTATGAGAACAGAACTAAGTGAAATGTCTTCCGCAAGCTCTGCAAAATGTTCTTTTTTGGAGAGGAGGGGGTGAAAAATCTGATGCCACACTTCGCTTCGGTCTTTGCCTGAAGTGGTGAGAGACAGTGAGGGTATAATCAACACTTTTAAAATGATCTTAAATGACAGGCAAATTGATCAAGTGGTAAGTCTCAGCTGCTTTTGCACTTGAACAAACTGGTTTTCTGTGAAAAATAGTGTCTACATTGTCTCTCAGTAACATAACTCCTGAAATATGCATCCCATGCCTTCATTTCATCACTAAAATTTGGAAGAAAAGCAGTTTAAAATACACACACAAAATCTGGAGTACCTCAGAAATGAATGAAGTCTTCCCAGCTCTACCACCCACATCTGGAACCAAAGAACAATTGAAAGCCTGTTGCAAGAGTGTTTTTGGATTATCATCCTCATCACCACCAACATATATATTGCACTTGTGCCTAGAAGCCAGCCTGGTCAGGATACCATTATGCTTGGTGCTGTTCAAACATATAGCCCCTTCCCCAAAAAGTCCTACTCTTAAAATACCACAGTGGTCACCCTCCAGGGTAGGCAGGGCAGCAGATCGTACAGCAATCTGAGCCACATAAGGACCAAGATAGAGTCAGACACAGCGTGCTCTTTACCCACTGCTATAACTCGCCTCAGAGGACGTCTTTGCATGTCAGTTTTGCCTCTTTGCTTTCAGATGTTGACAGCCTCCACTGAGGGACCATTTGAGAAAATTCCTGACAATGTGAAACAGAAGCATCTTCCACTAAAAAGCACCGAGGGACATAAACAAGTGGTAATTCTCACTGAAAAGCCTCCATCGCACTTAAAGTGAGAATATTTGAAGGCTGTACTTGGAGACTGTTTATGTGCGATAATCACATTCCAATGCACCAGCAGAGCAATTGTCAAAGGTTAGTGCTATCTTTCTGTAAAAAAACAAAATTCTAGCCACTGCCTGTCATTAATAGTATCAAGTGTCTGATGAAAGTTCAATTGGCCTGATTTTAATCTCCCTTACACTGTCGATTTCAGTGGAGTTGATCCTCACTTCCAGTCCTATCAGAGAGCAGAATCAGGCCCGCTCTCATCAGTAAGTTAGAAAGCGAAGAACGGGCAAGCACAGATTCTGATCTCAGTTACACCACTATGTAGACAATTCATGTCAGAGGAGTGAGTCCGGATTAAAACTAGTGTAACCAAGAAAAGAATATGGCCCATTAAACAATAAGTATGGCAGAGTCACAGACATGCGTCTCTCTGGAAAACATGGTCAATTCCATGGCTGATATGTAATGCATTAAGATTTTTAAACCAACAAAAAGGAAGAGGGTTTTACAGAACACATGAGACCAATTTTTCATAATTGGCTGGCTATGCTGCACTTGCTGAATATGCATAGCTCTTTCACGCGTGCCCAATACACAGTTACACGAACAAGACATGTATCTTTGCACATGGATTACTTTGACATGCCAATACCATTCTGTGCCCAGCAGTGCTTCCACAGAGAGCTTTACAGTTGACATCAGTGGGAGCAGCTTTAGGAGCGAATGCAGTCTGATGCTATATGTATGTGTACCCACAGTTACTCCACCTGTGAGCAACCCCATTCAACAACCAAGGGCAACAATTGGCAAGCAAGTCCTTAGCAGCATCATGGCTTCTTTGGCAGGCACATGTTTAGGGAGCTAGAGTGTGGGACAGAAAACACCAAAATGAAATCCTGGCCCCACTGATGTCAATGGGAGACTTCAGCAGAGCCAGAATTTCACCTAACACCTCCGTGCAGATGACACACTGCGGATCTGAAGTCTGGACACCCTGCTTCTCCCATGGGAAAGGAAATCCTGTCACCCTGAGGTCCCAAAATATTAATTTGGAGAGAACCCAGCAAGTGGAACACCAAGGAGTTTTCCCTCCCCCATGTCCTCTTCCCACAGTGATTCCTGCAGTGGGGCCAGTCTGACCCTACATGGTTCCATTATAAAGAGTAAGCAGCACCTACTGTGTTAACTCCAGTTTACTCACCTGGACAGCAGTGTTTTGAGTGAGCGTCATGGATCATGTGCAGTAATGAAATACATCAAATCTAATTGTACTCTATGGATTTTTGTATGTAACTATTTTGGACTCGAAACCTAAAGAGAGACTATCGATCAGCTAAAGAGTCTGACTTCAGTGAATGGAGCTTTGAGATCAAGCTTGACAAATTGAAGAAAATGATCAAAAATTGAAACACACTGAATGATTTTCTACTGTTTGTAAGATACAAAACCAGGCTGGCGTACCAGTGACTGAAGAATATTGAGCCAGAACAGGATTGTACTCTCACTGGACCAGATTCTGATTTCAGTAACAGGGCCATAAATCCAGAGTAATCCCATTTACTTCAGTGGCGTTACAACAGATTTACACTGAGGTGATGTGAAATCAGTGTTTGAAATATATTCCTTTAGTGGATCTTTCAGCAGGAGGCAGCATATGATTCTATACATACATATAAAGGCCCATTGTGAAAAGTAACCTTATTAGAGGAAATATTTAAATCTAATGGATGCTGTGCTAACGAGTAAAAATAATCTACATTTTTAAACTTCTTGGGTGATCACATTTTAGAAATGTATTGTACAACACACACTCTGGGTTTTTAGTTTCAAAGATGGCTCTGCGTAAAAATGCTCCCATATTCTGTAGCTAGATTAATAGGTAGATACACACATATATAATCCCCCTCCACTTCTTTCATTCCAAATGCTTTTTTGCACACAAGGATCTTCATGTCCTGTGTACATTTTAGAGCCCTTAAGGTAGGGAATTCATTAAACCAAAAGTGAATTAGCTAAGGAAGACCCAGTCCTGAGCTCTCCATGTCTCACCCAACAAGCAGACAACAGCACTGATGCCTGCTCACCCGCACAGAAGGAGACAGTACCTCCTCTTGATCAAAAGTGACCACTGCAATCAGTTCAGAAATACCTGGAGGGATTCTAAAGACAGTCCCGTTCAGCTCTTCCTACTTGCAAGGAGGCTAACTGAACAATGGGAAGGGTTACAGGTGGAATCAGGCAGGCATGTGAAAAGCCTGGTAACTCATCCAGGTCATCCACAGGATATTTATTCACATAACCTTAGAGACAGCCCCAGTGCAGAGCCCCAGCAATGGGCCAAGGACCACTGCCAGGAAAATACACTCCAGAGCATGGCATATGGAGCTGCTAGCAGCCAAGCGTGCGCACCCTGCTTAAATCCCCATGCGCTCCAGTAATTGTACCACCAGAGACAGGAGAGTGATCTCTGCATTTGAACCTCACAAAGTGATTTGGGCAACTCACTGGAGAACAAAGTCAAGTGTACTTTAGAAAGCTGTCCAGAACATGGCGACGAGAACACCGAGCAGAACAACTGGTCTGAGACACAGAGGTGCCCACAGAGCTGTCTGGATAAAGCCCAGGTTCCCATGGATCTGGGGGTAATAAATAAATGAAATGGTCGGGGTGGTCAGTAGTGTACCACGGACGATTCCTGAAAGGCGCTTGTTAAAATGAGACCACCTTGCAGGCGGAAAGTGTGGGAAGATTTCCCTGCCCTTCACTGTTCCTCACGCCTCTCCGATCCACAAGCAAATGCACTCAAAGCCTATCAGGAGATGAGCAAACATGCTTTGTGGGAATGTGTGAGCAGAGTGTGAACTCCAGCTGCTTTACCGCACACCCTGTATTTCATCCAAAGGGACCCCCTTCCAACAGGCTGGGTTTAGTAGCAATGAGCAGTAACTCCACCAAAATAAGCATTTTCTCCCTCAAGGATGGCTGCTCCTAGGGCTTCCCTGCAAAGACCATGCTATCCTAGACCTCAGCTCTTGTGCCCAGAAACACACTTGGATCACTTGATACGTGTTCTGTTCATTCCCTTTGAAGCACCTGGCATTGGCCATTGTTGGACCATTGGTATGCCCCAGTGTGGCAATTGTTATGTTCCCTTTCACCAAAAGCCATGCACCCTTCCGTCCAGAGGAGAGTTAACGTACACACCTGCTAATGAATCCGGAAGAAATAACCAGCGTATCTCTGCAGGATTCCAACAGTGCTAAAGTGTAGGTCAACAGAAGCTGCTGTGCCCCGTTCAGCTATTGGAGCAGCAGTCCCCCACCAAGAGAAAGCAATGAGCCTATTCCCAAGCTAAACCATTCACCAACCCACTGCTGCCAGGATAGCTCAGTGGTTTGAGCATTAGCCTGTTAAATCCCACGTTGTGAGCTCAATCCTTGAGGGGGCCATTGAAGGATAGGGGACAAAAATCTGGTGTATGATTTAGCTGGGGATTGGTCCTGCTTTGAGCAGGTGGTTTGGACTAGATGACCTCCTGAGGTCCCTTGCAACCTTGATATTCTATGATCATTCCCCCTTAAGCCTCTTCCTTGGTCCTTCATCTATATCTTTGAGGCCAAAGGCGATTATAAGTAGAATAAAGCCTACAAGATCTGGCCCTTACTAATGGCAACTTCAGGATGCTTCTACTGTGCTAACCAACAGTATGGTGATAAAGCACTTTGTTTGGAGAATTTTATATACACGCACTCTTTATATGAAACTAAATATTTAACTATGAATACAATACAATAGTAAATGAAACAATGAATTCACACAACTCTGGCTCTTTTCAATAATGTTAATTGTTAATTTGGCTCCTGAACCACTGTGGTCTGAGTATCACTGGTCTAAACTGAGCTCATTAGAAGTGAGCAGAGGAACAGAAAAACAGGAAGGGGAACTACTTTGCTGCTGAAATTCAATAAATTTGCACACTGCTCCCCATCTTCTAGCTAGCAAGGCTAAAGGTGAAGAGAGTGGACAGATTTCCCTCAAGCAGACATATTGCGTTGTCTCCTCGTTATAACTAGAGAGGAGATGTGGAATATTCTCATTACCTAGCAGTAAAGAAGAGCAGCCACATGCTTTGAGTGGGATCATTCTAAAATATTCTCCCGATTACGGGTAAACGTCGAAGAGTTTGGACGTTTGTTTAGCAAAAGGACCCAAGCCTTTACATGCTTCTCAGAAGCACAGGAACTGAATCTCTTGGCTCTGCAGAACCAGGGCTGGCAGTCCCAGACTGACAGGCTTGCTCATCAAATTCCCTTCTGCTTCTCAGCAGGTCAGAAATGTGCACAAACTCCCCTTTCTTGGAGCCCTTTGACATTTCACCTGCTGCTTCTACACAGAACCTGCAGACGCATGAGCAAAGATACCCATCAGATACAACGAAGAGGGGAAGCAGTTCTGAATATTTCCAAGCCTCACAGAAAGTTTGAACTTTGGGTGAAGTTTTGTGATTCCCCAGGAAGTGCTGCTTCTGGATGGTATCAGCCATGAAAGATTTTCCCACGATGCTACTTACCACATTTGCAAAGACAAGAATTGGAGGACATGGAAAAGTCCCAAGGGGAGTAAAGTACACAGGCCACCTGTGAGCTTCCAAATTTCCTATAGCTGACTTGGGTTGTCACCAGTTTTAATGGCCTCGTTGGGGGCGCTGGAGACATTTTCTAACGCTCTGTCACAGGGACCAATGGGAAAGCAGGCAAGAAACAAAAACGACCCTAAGTGAGAATCCTCCACATGAGATGCACCAAGGGCTGGGTACTAGTTTTCAGCTTACTACTGGCTATATTAGAACAGAGTATGATAGGCACAAATGGCTCCTGTCTTCCCAGTGGGCCAAACTCAAACCCTGGATCTCAACGATCCTGAACTTTGCAGTCTCTGAAATCCAGAGCCAGACATGATTTTGTAACTTGGGGCCACCACTCATTACCACCTTCGCTGCCAAAATGCACGAAACCCCTTAGCCATGCACAAGTAGTACACAGAATGAAGCCATTTGCTAGCTAGGATTTGGATTGCTCTTTGATTTCTAAAGTAGATTTTCACTCATTCTAACCCTCTCAGCTCACAGACTATAGACTGTCCTGCGATCTACAACCCACACTCGATGGACATGACACAGGCCAGCTCCAGTGCACAGCGAGCACGGTGAACAGGCGTGCTACATTAGACAGGCCAAAGACAAGAGTGAGACTGGAGGGGTTCACCAAACACCAGCATGAACTGCAACTACACTGCTCCTTTCCAAATTCCCAGAGTAGTTTGAAGAGCAGAAGTCGAACGATACAAGTGTCAGCTAAGATGGAACATTTCCAGCAACAAAGCGGGTTTCCATACGTATTAAAAGAGTCAGAAAGGAGATGCACATTACAATGAGTGAAAACCCGCTCCCTCCACACACACACTTCATTGCTACTGCTGTGGTTGGGGGCAACAGCAGCGGGTTTCAACTTGTGGTCCGTGGACCCCTGGGGGTCCGCAGACGATAGTTAAGATTTCCAAAAGGATCCGCACCTCCTCTGGAATTTTTTTAAAATGAAAAAACAAACGAGGTTGCAAACCATCGGTCTCCAGCCCTAACGATCATGAAATCAAAGGCTGGGTCTCACTCAGGCCATTCATATTTCAAAAAGTCAACAGCTTGCAAAGGACAATGGCCTGTAACAAACACAATGACACCGCCCCAATGTCCTTCCCCCGGCTGTCTCTACTGATGGGGGTAGGGGGCGTTCAGCTTTGGCAAGTAGAGAGTCCCCGCTCTGTTTTCTCACGTTGATCAAACACTTGTGCTCGCGTTGCTGGGGAGCGACATGTCGTTTGTGCCTCGCGCTGTGCGAACTGGCAGCAGGCTCGGGGATCCGGGGCTGTATCTCCCAGGACAGGCTCCGCGGTGCCAGCGAGGGGAAGGTTTAAGCGCAGAGACGCGGAGAGGAGAACATTGCCGAGTTTTTCCGGGCTCTTGGACTCAAGGTGCCTGTCTGACACTTCCTAGTCTTTCCCCCATGAAGACATGTTCCCAGATGCACCGAAACTGGGACTCCCTTCTAGCTAGTAGTTACCAGCATGTTTTCATTCTCTGGATCTTTATTGACATCTGTCTGATTTGTGTACAAAGACCCGCGGTTGTCTCCGTTAACAGTGAACACTGGGCTACTACATTCCCGTCATCGGGATCACTCGTTTTTCATCCGAAATCCTTCACTAACTAAATATCCAGCGTGAGCGTTTCCCTACTCAGCGCAAGGTAAACACCTGCAACCAAACGGGCCAGCCACGCTGCTCAATGGCCCATACGAATAGAAGAAATACCGCGCAATTTCAGCTCCGGCGCATCTTAGTTACATTTGGTTCGAACTACCATTATTTGGTCCTAAACAGCTGAGCGGGAGCCCGGCCCCCAATGGAGAGTTCAGCTTCGGCAGAACTATGGGGTGCAGTGTTCGCCCTAGAGCCACCCGTTTCCCCAGGTCCAAAATAAAACGCTGCTGTCCCGCTCAGTTGCAAGCCATAATGCGGCTCTATTAGAACGTTTTTAATGGGTTGCTTTCAAAACATTAATACATTGGCTCGTCTGCTAGAGACCTGGCAAGCTGCTGAGTTTCTCGTGGGAGACACTCAGAGCCCTCAGCTCCCCAGCCAGGGAAGCTTGCAGGATCAGATCCCAAACAGGCTAGCAAAACTACTGTTCGGCAGAGAGTCTTTAGTCTTGCAAGAGTTGTCCCCACTGGGTCAGATCAGGGCACCAGCTGTTTTAAAGCAGAACCCGCCTTGTCTGCAAAGCCGGGAGTTAAAGACAGGGTTTGCGGGATGGGGCCCTTTCTTTTCCAGCTATTCCTGACTCCCTGTTGCTATTTTATCCAGCCCAGAAAAGCAGGCAACACGCTCCGTCCTGGCCAATCTCCTGACATCCAGGAAAAGTGGCACAAGCATCGTTTTACCTACGAGTTTTGAATTCCTGGATTTTCTTTCAAAGGAACTGCAACAAAAGGGGAAAGTGTCCGGTGAGAATTTCCCACCCGGGAGTCTTCCCCGAGCGCTCAGCGACAGCCACCTGCCCCCGGTACAGTCGGGATCTTTACCCTTCTGTGCGTGAAGAACTCGCTTTGTGTTAACTCTGCCCTCGCCCCGGAGCTGGTAAAGCAGCAAGGCAGAGTGAGGTTTCCCCGGGATGTCTTGTAAGCGCACAGCGGGGAAGTTTTCCTCCCCAAAGTTGCAAAGCCCTCGGATTCGGGACCGTCCCCACCGATCAGTGGGGTGGTGCCGGACTAAACGCAATTGTGCGACCCTCGGGAAACCCGTTGGCTGGGCACCTGCATCGCAGAATAAGCCGCAGGGGAGCAATCAATGCGAACCCGCGTGGCAGCCCCACGGGGAGAAAGCTGCTCTCTGGCACATGGATTTGCGGGGATATTTCACCTTGTGGGTCCTCCCTTGTCACAGGGATTCGCAAACCCAGGGCTGGTAAACCAGGAGAAACAGAGATGGTTTTATACCATCGACATTGTACAGCCATCCCTGACCTCTCCCCAGGGCTGGCGGAGACACTGCCAGACATTCAATTTCCCAGCACCCTTCTAGCCTCTGGCCACCCGCCTCCCGCTTTGGGTGTCCCGGAGGGGGGCACAACCGGCCAGCTCGCCCTAGGGGTGCAGGGGCTAGAAAGCATTGCCGTGACCCGAGCCCAGAGAGAGAGCAGGGGTGGGAGGACAGGGGCTGGAGCGAGCTTTGCCAGGGGGCAGGCATGCTTGTGGGGTCTCCCCAGAGCTGAGAGCTGAACGGCGGGGGCTATTTCGGGCACACACACCCCAAGGAGAACGAACCCCAGGTCCCTAGTGAGGGAGAGGGACGGTCACACCAAACGACAGTAGGAGAGGAGCTACTCCCGCCCCGCGGGGTGAGAGATCGGGGCCCCCAGCCAGGCACCCAGCATCCTCAGTCCCCTGCGGACAGTTTGCAGCCCGGGGGGCTGTGGTGGGGGGTGATTCCACCTTAAGTTTATGTGCGTAATTTTGCTAGGGTGTCCAGATGTCCCGATTTTTGGGTCTTTTTCTTATATAGGCTCCTATTAAACCCCCTCCCCCATATTTTCACCTTTGCTGTCTGGTCGGCCCTGATCTTTCCCCTCCCGCGCCGCGAGCCAGGGCACGGAGACGCCCCGCGAAGGTGAAAAGCGGAGGCTGGGGACACGCGTGGGAACGGACGCGCCAGGGAGTCCCATCCTCCCCGGGTCACGCCGGAACCCCCCCCCGGCTCCCGCCCATGCCCCACTCGTCCAGCCCGCAGCCTCGGGGAGCCACAGGTGAAAACCCAACCCCGATATGGAGCCAAACTTGGAGGTGGGGGGAGTTTTACCTTCGCACAGGAGCGCAGCGAGCGCCAGCGCCAGCACGGGGCATCTGGGCACCATCCTCTCGGCTCCATCCCCAGCAGTCATGGTGCGGAGTTATCGCGGGGGGGGGGGGGGGGGAGGGGGGGGGGGGGGGGTCTGAGTAAACAGATCCCCCTCCCCCCCGTTCCTCCTGGTGTTTAAACCCACCCCCCTAAAGCACCGGCTCCGGCCCGCCAGCGACCATCACCGCCCCCGGGGGAAGGGCCAGGGCGCAGCCGCCCCTCAGCCTGGCCCCGCGCTCTCCGCTCATCCCGGCGCCGCGGGCATCCCCGGCCCATCCCCGGCCGCGAGCGCTTGCAAATCCTCCCCGGCGGCCGGAGCCCGGGTCCCGGCTCGTCCCCCGCCTGCGGCCGCTGCGCTTCAGCCGGGGAGCGCGGCGCGCCCGCCTCACCTCCGAGCGGGGCGCATCTGCAAGCGGCGGCAGGATCCCTCCCCCCCACTACTCCCGTGCTACCGCGCGGGGGGGGGGGGGGGGGGGGGGGGGGGGGCCCGCCGGGGGGCCCAAGGGGGGGGGGGGGGGGAGGGAAGGGGGGGGGGGGGGGCGGTCACGCTGGGAACCCCCAGGAGCTGAGGGGAGGGGACTCGCCTTCACCTGCCTGGGCTGCAGCCCGAAGGGAACCAGCGGGGCTCGGGGAGGGGGAGGGTCGGGCAGACTAGCCGCTGCCCACCTGTGCTAGCCCCTCTCCCGGGCAGCGCGCGGACTCCCTGTGGCGGGAAAGGCGGAGGCTGGGTGCAGCTGGATGGAGCCGGGCCGCTCGCTCACCCCTCAGGAGGGGGGGCACAAGACTCGGGGGATGGGCGCGGGGGGGGTCTCAGGCTGGCCCACAGCCAGGAAAACAACCGGGGTGGAGGGGGGGATGCGGCTACTCGGGAAGTTGTTCAACTCCGCCGTGCAGGGGGTGGGGGACACCCCCCCCAGAGCGCCCCCGTCTCCTGAGGGGAGCACCCAGCCCGCGCGCCGGGGTCCCCCCTGCCCCGCTCGCTCTGGGCCGGAGGAAGGGCGGCGGCCAGGGGGTTCGGAACAGCCCCCGCCTGGGCTCCTCGCCGCTTCGCGCCCAGCGGTGGAGGCTCAGCCCACACCTGGGAGCGGCCTCGCTGGCGAGGGCGGGCGGAAGGTTGATTCCTGGGTGCTTTGCACCAGGAGAGACCCAACTCCAGGCCAGTCTCTGCGCCCAGCGGGGAGCGACAGGGCACGAGCGAGTGAAGGATTTCCTCGGGGGCGGGAGGCGGATTTATGGGACACTCAGCGTCCACTTCAGGCCGCTTTCCTCCCTTCTCCATCCCGGTCTAACTTCGCTCTGGGGGCCCAGGGGAGCCGGCTGCCCTCCCCCGAAGTCACTGGATTCCAACAGGTGCAAGAGAGAGCGCAAACCAGGCCCAGGTGTTTCCCGTCCGCTCCCCTGGCCACGGGGCTGATTTCAAACCAGCTCATTAGGCCCAGCGCGGTCCAGCCAGGGTTTCCTTTGAACCCATCTTCATTACAGCTCTGTTGGTCCCCCTGCCTCTTTGTAAATAAGGAGCCGCCGTTGCTCTCAAGGAAGATCCTCAGCCCCCATGAAAAGCTGCAGGAAAACCAAAGCTGCCGCAGAAGGATTGAAGCTCTTCTTTATTAACAGGACAGTACCCTAGAGCTGTACAGACAGGTAGCAAAACACAACCACCCCCCACCCGTGCAATCTGTACAAAATAATCAGCAGGTGATGGAAAATACCAAGAGCTAACCCCAAATATTTGTTGTGCTCTCATTTCTCTGGGTGAATCTCCCCACCCCTCTTTTCATGGTGGCCACCCTACATTGAGTGGAGGCCTCAGAGATAAGGACAGACACTGCAACAGTTTCTGAAGAAGCCTTTTATTAGCTAACCCTGTGGCCCTTTTGTGGTGGGGGAGAGTAAAATGGCCTGCTCCAGAGTGCAGCAAGAAAGCAAAGTCTCAGCTGGTCCTAGCTTTCCTTGACTGTGTGCCTCAAGCAGGGGAGATGAAGTGCAGGGTGTGACTTGCCAACACAAGGCCTTTGCGTGGCACCACCTACCCCAGGAATGACTTAGACTAGAGGCAGCTCTGGAACATGGTAAGGAAATGTTGAAAAGCTGCAGCTGCCCCAAAGCAAAGCTAACGGCAGGGCTCCCTGCCTTCCCGGGGTGCCCGGTACTCCCACCGAGTTCAAGCAATGCCACAGGGAGCCTTTTGTGCGCTGTAGAACGGGTGCAAGTCACTTCCGAACTGCACAAAATGGCAAATCCATCCTCTGTGCTTTTCCGTTCCTCTGGTTTCACAACTGTATGCTCTCAGAGCAATAATATCAAGCAGGACAATGGAAGAGAAACAAGGGACAGCAGCTGTCCAGAGCACAAAGCTTCTATTCTCAAAGAGTTTTCTCCTGGGGACAAAGAGAGAGAGAGAGAATTCTACTTTTTTATTTTTTTTACTTTCACATATCAAAGTTGTTTTTCAGCATCACCCTGAAAAATCCTCCCCAAGCGAAACTCCATAGCTCCAGAGCAGTCACTGCTATTTTAAAAAAGTACTTGCTCATTTTGCTATATTTCTGTGGTGTTGCCCCTTTTGACCCAATCACCAAGTCAAAGTTTGGGGCCTTGTGGGTGTTCCTAGTGGGAGTAGAAATTGGTGGCAGTCTGGTAGTTTTTTGATAGTGTTGTTTATTTACAAAGAAGTTATTAAGTCCTGTGTCTCTGAAGCAGAGACTCAAGTAGCAGGAAATGGCTGCTTTTGCTTACAGCAAATGCATGTTTTTCAGCCTGCACTCCTGACAAAAATCTCTTGCAGTTTTCTTGCAGAGTCAGCCATCCTCCTTTCAGCTGCTCCTTTAGGCAGTCTCTCTCCCTCTTTCTCTCTCCTGTTTTTCTTGTTTGTTCTCAGTTTCTTCATGTTCTGCCTTCCTCACGCACCCCCAAAACAATATTCAGCAAAAGCTCCAGTATGAGTTTGCACGCTCCTTTTGTCTAAGGTGTGGGGCCTGTTTCCATCCCTCATCCGACCAAGCCTCTGGGCAGAGTTCCTTGGGGCAGTGTCCATTGACTCCTTAGAGGAGCAGTGAGCACTGTCAGGGTTTCTCTGCTCCGTGTCTCCCTCTGGATCCCTGAGTTTTAACCCTAGCCCCCCCCCCCACACCCCCTGTTTTTTCATTTGTTGTCCCCAGTACTCATTTGCAGCCTGGGTCCAATGGCTCCTCCCATTCAGTGGATGGGGTGGGCCTATACTTTGGGCAGGCCCACCTATCCTAGTATCTAAATTGGGGGGGGGGTTATGCTTTCAGTCATCGTAACTAAAGGATGAGTTCATATCTATCAACCTCAATCCCATGACAAGCTCATAACGCTGGTTATAAAGAGCAGTTTTGTTTTTCAGATGGTCTCTCCCAGCCCATGCAAGCCCAAATGTAATTAACATCCCTTCCCCCAAACCAATGAAATGACAACCACTGGATTTTATATAACTAAAAAATGTGGTTTTCAAAGGTAAAACGGGTCCAATTACATTTTAATTGAATTTGGGGCATTTGATAGAATCATTTCTTTGCTTTCAGTATGTAAAATACTAAACAGTATATTAAAACACTCAGTTTGGCCATGAGCATCTTCAGAGTCACTGTTAATAGATGCCCAACTAAATTTCACACAAAAGAATTTGCCACTCCACTTGGAGGAGAATGTGTGTTAACAGCGCACTGACAACTGAGCACAATCAATCCCACCTGATTGATTTTTGTTTTTGAAGCATGTTGATCTACCCAGAAAAAAGCAGAAAAACAACAAGGACTTCCATCCATGGGAGTGGTGCAAGAAATCTCACATTGCTAATCTACTGGTCGCAGGATGGCCAAACTACTCAAGGCAATGTTGCACAGCGCTGAGATTAAATTCTGAATCAGAGCCTGACCTCTTATATATTCCATTTTTACTACTTAATCTCATTTTATGCATGAAGCTAAAAGATTTCTTACCCATCTTTTAACTACAGCAGTTAAAACGTATAACGGCTCCCCCTACGAATCATTTTGCTGCACTTTCAAACAGGGCTTCTTCTGACAACAGGCTTTTGGGAGGTGCTGTATTTATGCATGTTGCCTCTTTCCTAAGAATGCATTTAAAACTGCAAACGCTTTGAAATGTGACCCTAGGAACACACTCGAGGGAAAGGCGCTGCTCGTGAGTCTGAATTTTAAAAGCACGGGGTTTACTTATAAAAATGTTGGTTCTGATGCACAAATACAATAGGCTGCATTGTTTTTTTAATGAAAACTTTAGTCACTAAATCCAGGCCAGGCTGTTTTCCAGTTCAATAAATTAAGCAGGGGTTTCCAAGAAGCAGCTGGCAAACTGGTGTGGATTTTTGATTCAACCTGTTTTGTCCATAAGCAGCATTCTTCTTTCCTTTTCCTAACCCTAAACATATTTTCTTTATTTTTTTGTCTGAATGTTGCTAAAAGTTGGCAAAGCTTCATTTTTATTTCAAGATCAAATAAAGAGTTTTATTTCCAAAGGGGCTTTGCAAAGAAAGGGGAGGGGAAGTATAACAAAATCCCCATCCCTTGGGATCTATTTGGAAACAATACTTAACAGTTGAGATTACTCACTGTAAATGAAAAGGGCAAAACTACTGTCTATGAATTTGGTGCTCTGGAGAAGGAGATGCTGACTTCCCTGGTTAGACAGCCAGGTGCTTTGTAAAGTCTCTAGCAGAGCAAGACAGCCCAGATGTGCAGTCCCAGCCTGGGTCAATGCCAGTAGAAAATCCCACTTTTAACAACCTGGGCCAACTTGGTGCATTTGTGAAACAAACATCTACTAGGGCCTAGGTGGAGACCAGCAAACTGATTTCACTGAGCCCCTAGTAGAACTGAGCTCCTGTCGGTCACAGTAAAAAAAAATTTGTGCATTAGCCCACTGGGTCATCGAATCACCTACCCTAATGCCAAATTAAAATGAGCTCAGATAGTGGGAACAATAGATGACATCTGCAACTGATCTCCTCCAGCTCTGGCCTGATTAATGCAGATCCTCACTGTAATCACCCTTTGCTGCGAAAAAACACAAATGATCCCTTCTCTACAATATCACTCTTGCCTCTGTTCAAGAGAACATAAGTATTCATAGTCACATCTGTGAATGATCCATAATGTAGGTGTGTGCCATTTGCCTATGAGAAACTAGAGGGGGGGGGGGATTGCATGGTCATATGTCTTGAAATGAGTGTTATTGACATAGGAGAGCCGCACTGTGTAAGAAAAGCAGGCAATGGGCAGCCCTTTCAATGGCATGTGGCAGCATCTTCTTTGTAACCAGATGGAAGACCTGACCGGGTTTCTCTGCACATGCATTGCTTTGCCTTGCTCTGGGTCCCTCTCTGTTCCTTGCTTTCACAGGAACTCCCTTTCAGCACACAGCACCTAAATGCAGATTAACGGTTTCCCCCTCCCAGCTCCCAGCAGGCTGCAGTAGCTATCTATGAGGTTACACTCAGAAGCTAACAAGTACTTTGGGGTACAGCAGGAGAAATGGATCCATCTTGCACTGCAAATGTCCACAGTCCAGCTAGGGGTCTTGGGAGGGAATAGGGTGTGTTGATTACACTTCTTCATCTAGATAAATGTCAATGGTCCAGCCGCACTGCTTAAGTGCGGAAAAGGCAGAATGACCACCTCTGCACCATGTCCTAGTTCCAGTGCTAAAGAGGTCCTGGGAAAATGTCTCCTGATTTTTGCTTTGATTATGATTTAAAATATTTTTAATGACTTAGAGACTCCACAGCAACTGAAGGATTTTTTCTTGCAGGCTAAAAGGCAGAGTCTGGGTGGTCACACTCCAGGACCTGAGTTTTTCCAGCACGTCTGTCCTTACTCAGCTGGCCAAGTGACTGCCTATTGATAAAAGAGCAAGAATCCCCTCTAGTGGTCATTCTCATTATTGCTGAGAGGAAAAAAGCTGAGACAGCTGTTGTGCGAAAATCTCTCATGTGTGCAAAAAAAAAAAATCACACCCACACATGGTAAAAAAATATCCTAAAACTAATAATAAATTCACTCAAATGTGTTTCAATTAAAAAAAAATCAAACTACTAGATATTTACTGAACTGCCCTTAAAAAATATTCACTGGCTCTATCCTCTGTATCCAAAAATCTGCTGCAGGAACAAAAGTTTCAATATTCACTAACAAGCAAACCTGAGTCCTTTAAGGATTGAGTTTTTAAAGTGATTACAACAAAACTGCTGGGAGAGAAAAAGGAAAGAGGAGTTTAACTAAATCTATGCCCCTGGGTTCTTCCAGGCTTTTGTAAACATGTCTCTGGGTTTTTCTTTTCCCCTTTTCGTATGAGCCAGCTTTTATGTAGCACTTCCTGTAATCCTGTTTGCCTCCTTAACAACTATTATTGTCATAAAATATTTAAGTCTTGTGACTTACCGCTCTATGCAGACGGAAACATGAATAAATGCTTATCTTTTATAAGGGGACAATGAAATGGTATGTAATTGTGAGACTCAGAGAACCAAAAGAAGTCCACTTCATTCAGAAAGAATTAGGCTGAGGCAAGTAAAAGGAAACTCAGATGTTTACATTTCCTTATGGAAACATAAGGTTAATGAAAAGAACTCACTGCAATAATGAAGATCACCTTGCCGGCTTCTCTTTTACTCACTACCATAAAATACTATATTGCACATTTAGCTGTTAACTCGACTTTAATGGACCCAAAATAAGTTTATTTGGATATGATGCACCTTGTTCAAAATCCTGTTTCTTTCCCAGAAAAGAGACAAGCTACTGGCAACCAGTCAAGTGGTGATAAGGATGTTATTGACCTAAGGCAAAATTGTCCTTGACCTGGATTCCCTCAGTGACCAACGCTTCCTTGAGTTAAAACAGGGAAGAAAGGAACCAATTCTTGTTTCTCTGGAATTAGGTTTCTTCTCTGAATATCTGTTTGAAGTACCTACAAATGTAAAGCTTTCAACAACATTTTTCCCCTTCCCTTAGAAGTAGTAAACAGTTAGTTGCTAACTCCCACCTGCACTAGGGGCTGTACAAACAAAAATGCATTTCCCTGCCCCGAAGAGGTTACTAGCATACTCCTCCACCATCTCTCCCTTACCTACAAAGACTAACATTATTCCACGTCCTTCATTAGCTTTTCTAATTCTATCTTCGAGTCTTGTTCCATGCTGCCCAAAATACGGTGAGCAACCTTCCAATCCCAGTGCTCTAACCTCCCCTTTCACTCCACCTCATCTTCTTATTCAAATCCCTTTAAAACAGCAATGTCCAATACACTCACCACTAGCCACATGTGGCTAATAGGCTATTGAATTGTGGCTAATGCATGTGGCCTTTTTGTAATGTGGCTTTCTTATAATGTGGCTAATGAGAAAAATTCAAAACCACAAGGGTGGCTAGCACCGAACTTCTATTAGACACCACTGCTTTAAAAGGTTCATTTTTTCCAGCCCCTTTCCAAAATAGTAACCCACCTCAATCAAGGACCTCCCCCACCCCTATATAGGAAAAATAGCAAAACAGGACAAAAACAGAGTATCTGGAAATCCTCCCATTATTGCTATGAATTTTTCAATTAAAAAGAAAATCTAACTAGTATTGAAAGGCAAGACAGAGCCATTGATTCTGGAAATCTCTGATGAGTTAATCAGGAAGCATCAAGTTATATATGTAACAATGGCGGATAGTGATCAGTGGAATTCCATTAGTTGCATACATGATTCTTTTGGTCAGTATCTTCCCATACCTGGGGGAGAATATAAACAATAAATATGTAGACCGGGGTAGTGAATAGGTAGACAGCAGGCCAAATCTGGACTGCCAGATGCTTTTGAATGGACTCTGAATTCTTTTTATTTACTAATTTTTTTTTCTCTCTACAGTCAGGACCTTCACTATACCTTGACCAAGAAATTTGGACCTTGAAAAAAAAAATTGACCATCCTGAAGGGGGTTTCTCAACCAGCCATGAACTTCCTTATGGTAAGTATAATGCCTTTATTTTACATTTCTTCTACAGCAACTTTTGACTGCAACATAAAACCATTCAGCTAGCTAATAAGTGGGAAAATTGCCTTTTTTGTATTTACAAGTTGTGAAATGGGTTTCCCCCATTAACACCATTCTTTCATTTTCTGCTGGGCAAACATATTTGTCTTGCAATAGACAAATCTTAAAACAGAAAAAGAATGACAGGAAGGCAGATCTTGGAGGATTTGTGTCACCAAACGCTAGGGATTCTGTACAAATCAGCAGATGAAAACTAGATGTTATCAGAGATAAAGGGTATCAGAATGAAAGAGCTTTTCAACACAGAATGTACTGGGCATGGTGATCCTCTGGTAGGGAAGTTACTTCCATAATAGGGGCTATTGGGGATTGTTTCAGGCATTTTCAGCATCAGAGCATAAAGCGATATAGAGAATCCAGCCAGTCACTAAGTACAGGGGCAGTCTGGATTTATTTTCCTCATTAATTCTAAAGTAGGAGGTGTGAGCCATCAGCAACACCACCAGAAGGGGATTATTGAGGAATAAAACCCCCCAGGAAGTGTTGCAACTGACTCAATGCAATAAATAGTTACAGATGCAAAACCACGAGCATTCTCATCAAAGCATCAGAACAATGGAAGCTTATTGACTGAGCCTGCTCAATCTATCTGAGCTACTGGTGTCTGTATTAGTGGCTGAGTGGCTTTCAAGAGTCTTGGTGGGCTTAGAGCGAGTCTTGTCTTTTCACGTTCTTAGGGTGCGAGAGCAGCACAAGCTAACTGACGGGACACTGTGGAAGCAGCCAAGACACACAGAACTGTTGCTGCCATGAGTTGACTTTTCCACGCTTGGTTCTTGAAATAAATTTTTTCCCAAGACAGTTTAATGATGCTGGTGCACTGTTGATTGAGTTTACCTTGTATCCAAGTGATTTTCACACACATAAGCAAACTGTATATGAGCGATGGGAAAGAATGTGGAATATCACTAAGTCCAGGGTTTTTATTCACTTGAATCTCAGAATATAGTTTCAGAAGTGCCCCAAATTAAACAGTAAGACTGAGAAATAGGTGGAGCGTGTTAAGTGCACAAGTCCCATTGGAAGGCAATGGGAGTTAGGCACCAATTCTCAAAGCACCTTAGAAAATCCCAGGTTAAGATCATTCACTCTTTGGATGTTTGATAAACAGAAAATATTGGAACCTGGCTGTAAGATTGAATATCATTACTGATGGGAGAGTGTCAGAAATGTCACCATTTGTCTGAACAGTATCTCATCTGATCAGCCAAAAATCCATTCCCACCCCCTCTTTGCTCTGCCAACTGAGATGGAAATCTAAAGAGAAAAGGCTCTCCCCTCATGCTTCTGTATTTCAGTACTTCATCTGGTCCTCTGGAACCTGGAGGAATCATGGCAGTGAAAGACAATAAGCAGAAGACAGTAAAAAGGATCTTTTTTTCAAACTTCAGAAAAGTGAAAATTGAGTTTTGGGCTCCAGCCAGGATCTGAACCAATCAGAGCTCATGCCTAAACGTTTCTCTCATAATCAGAGCAGAGCTTCTAATTGAATTCTGTGTCTTCGCTCGAAGCCCAGATGCAAGGAGGAACAAAATAAAGGGAATATGATGTTCAGTTTGGGCACTGCTCAGGATTGCACCTGTTCTACATAACCCATAGTTTCAAAATCATAATGGTGTTGTCTGCATGGACAGAAAAGGGGATTAGGTGTCAAAACTCCTGAGCTCTGTTCACAGTTCTGCCAGAGAGTCAATACGTGACCTTGGGCAAGTTACTTAACCCGCTGTGCCTCAATTTACTGCCTTTTTTAAATGGGGATATTCCTGTGATGCCTAAGGAACTAGTGCTTTGAGATTCTTGGAGGAAGTGTGCTGCAGAATTGCAGAGCCATAGTACTGGTAATTATTACTTTTGGTATTTGAACTTCAGTGGTTAGTAAGAATTTAGGAGGGTTCCCTTTTGATAAAGCAAGCAAAGCTCCAGTTCTCATGAGCAGAACAGAAACAATACCTTAGAAAATTGCAAGGTAAGGAGACCAGCCAGTGAATATTCTCTCATCCCTGCTTTGTTCTGCCACTGATTCATAATGAATGGAAAGAATAACATTTAATTACCCATTAAGGTACATTATACTATTTGAAAGCTTCCTCCAACACTTTGTCATCTGATTCAATTGTGACCAGCATGACCAAACCTGGGTTTATTACACACAGCATTTTCAAGCTTAAAAAGCTGGAGCCCAGGATCTTTCATTGTCTTTGGCTGGATGAATCCTGCTGCCTCTCTTTGCCAGCCCCATGCATTCAAAAGTCATGAGACTGGCTTTAAAAAAAATGAGACATCACACACACACACTTTGGCTTCGTTTTATTTGCCTTCTGGTTGTTGAGCTTTTCAGAGTTGCATTTTCAGGCTTTTCTCCACAACCCCCAGAGCTGTAAATGTTCCCTGTATTTTAAAGGCGAGATTCTCACCTAACCATGCACCCAGAAGCTGAGGCCTTGAGAAAAAACACCCAGTACGAGATGGATCCACGCTGCAGCGATTCCAGAGTCAATGGAGCCTGTTCAGTCCTGTTGTCCAGGGGAGACGGGGGACACCAGGCAGTAAGACTGGGGATAAAACCCTCCCCGTGCTCCATGGCCATTCCCAGAGTGCTGTTTCACATAGGCACAGGAAGGGCAGGATTGGGCTGGTGGGCCTGCTGCTATTCAGAGCCACTGGCCACTGCGCTCTGCAAGCCATCCCAGCTCATCTCCTCACGCTCCATGCTTCGTGAAGGCCCTAATTTACCTTTGGGTTCCCAATTTCCACTCACATCAGTGGGAGTCAGGTGCCCAACTGCCTTCGAGGATGTGGAGCTACGCAGCCATGCAAGAACCCTATGGGCATTTTCATCTATGCTGGCTCCATATTTCCTTCCATCTTTGAGGCAGAGAGAGGATTGGACAAGGCTCAGGGAAGAGGCCCATCACTGTGTTGGCCTTCCCTTGTTTAAACAGTATGAACCCCCCACCCACCAAAGAAGAAACTTTGCTCTAGAGTTGTGTGTGGTTTAGGGTTCATTCATTCACGTCTCCTCTCCAGTGCCCAGAATCAGATCCCTCATATCCATTTTAACAGAGGCAAAGCGCCTACTGAAGTTAGTGGAGGGAGCATAAGACTCACGTCAGCACCTCTCGTACCCTGCAACAATTTAGCAACACATTCCAATTATTTAACACTGGCATCCGAGGACTGATGGAATTAAACCATTTAATGCTGCCTCATGAGCTGCCAGTCTGTTTAACCTGGATTGTTAATAGGCACCAACTGGACGTTGCAAATCAAGCAGCCAGTTTCCTTGTAAGAAGCAGCCTTAATGCTGGGTTGTAAAGAGATGGTGGCAGGAAGTTGTGCCAGGGTGCCAGATGGCCCCCATTAGAAACCGTGGTTCATTTTAGATCTTCATTAAATCAGGTGGTCCCCTCAGACCACGTCCGTGTGCTAGCTCATAAGTCATGAGCTAGCTGGCTAGAGCCAGACGAGAGAGGGCCTAAAGCAAGCAAAAACGGTGCATCCATTTTGTGAGTTAAAGAGATGGGGAATATTTAATCCTCCTCTTTTAAGCTTTTTCTTGGTAGGTCACTGTCCGTTAGTATTGCAGGAGCATGGAAAGGATTCATCGGTAGCACGGCCAGGCGTGCTAAGCATGGCACACAGACAGAGTGAGACAGTCCCTGTCCTGAAGAGCTGACAATCTAAATAGACAAGGGAAAGTGTTAGCCTCATTTTACAACTGGGGAACAGAAACCAGGGGAGATTCAGTGACTTTCCCAAGGTCCCCGTGGAAGTCTGTAGTGGAGCCAGTAACTTAACCCAGATCTCTTCAGTCCTCAACCACCTTAACCCCATAATCAGCCTTCCTCACTATATTCAATCTGACATCTCTCTGCCTCTATTAGATATTTGCTTGAAATAGTGATGTAATCCAGCAAGTAAAGAGTTAATAACGTCACCTTTTATGCCCCCGAAACAAACTGGAGTCTGTGAATTATTGTGCTCCTATTGGCTAGAAGTACCTGAGAAGATTAAAGGGTGGTATATTGTTACCATTTACATTCCCTCCTGCACCTGTTTCACAAAAGAGGTTGAAGGCAGATCTGAGCAGAAGATTGACTGATTTCTTTTTAAATGTAAAGCACCCATGCACATAGGTCCATTCAAAATGGACGCACATTAAACAGAAGTTATCAAATGCAAATATTTATAGATAAGAGCTATTTTAAAAAGCACTCTCCTAGTTGTCAACAAAACCAACCTCTCCCATATCCCCCTCTCTCGCACCATGTACCGGCACGGTTTAAGGCAGCGTTCAGACTGCTCTATTGTTCTTCCTGAATTGTCTTCCTCCATTCAGTAAGAAGAAATCATCAGCTTAAAGAAAATGTAGGTGGGTATTTTGAGATTCCTTGAACTCCTCCTACCCCCTGCCAACCCGAAAGTCACTTTTAATATTTCCATCTCAGGTTAGCTGCTGCCTCCTCCACTGCTGCAAACACAAGCAGCTACAAACAGCAACAGAACATAACTGCTTGAAACTGCAATTCACAATTGCTCAGAAGCAAATTAAAGTCCTTGTCCTGGCACACCGTACACAGCCAGATTCTGTATTTGGTTAGGCCAGCATATATTCAGCGTGACTCCATAGAAAACAGCCTCCTGGGTGGGGAGAAACTAGAGCAAGCAAGATCAGGTTCCAGTCCGTGGGATTTATTTATTTCCTTGTTGGTAAAGGAAGATTCTTTGCTCGTGAGGCTTTGTTTAGTGGAAGCTGAGTGGGGAGAGAAGTGGAAAAAGGTATTCAACAGAGCTTTGTTTGCACCAGGAGAGCTCTCAGCAGGTGGGCAAGGAAAGTACTGGTAGGGAACATCTTGCAGTGAGCCAGAAAACATGACTGTCCATTCCTCAGGCACCAAAGGGAGTTGGAAACAAAGAGGCTGGAGGACACATGCTCGTCTTGCCTCAGGCTTGAGCATTAGAGCGATAAGATGGCTCAGGAACCAGGCTTCCTGAAAGACACCCACAATCACAGGGAAGAAGAGAAGAGCCTTGAAACTGCTCAATGCCACCACAACACAAAACCTTTACAAGGAAGAAGCGTGTGCGTGTCCTGGCTCCATTTCCAACATCTGGCCCCCTCCGCCTAATACAACCAGAGAGAGATGGCTCCTCTGGGGCTGGTCAGGCCAGGATCAAGTTAGATCTCATGGCTTGGATCACATTTTCACCTGTATTTCTGACCCCTAACAGCAGCCTGTTTCTGCCAGACAGCGTCCACCTTTAGTCCAGGTATCACTAGTCCCATCCATTGGGATGTTGAAAACCCTGCCTTCGCACATGCAATTTTCCCCTGCCTTCGCACACGCACCTTCCCCTGCCTTCGCACACACGACTTTCCCCTGCCTTCACACATGCACCTTCCCC
>ML677361.1:14449085-14531232 GCA_007922305.1 Dermatemys mawii
CCTTCGCACACACGACTTTCCCCTGCCTTCACACATGCACCTTCCCCTGCCTTCACACATGCACCTTCCCCTGCCTTCACACATGCACCTTCCCCTGCCTTCACACACACGACTTTCCCCTGCCTTCGCACACGCACCTTCCCCTACCTTCGCACATGCACCTTCCCCTGCCTTCGCACACATGACTTTCCCCTGCCTTCGCACACATGACTTTCCCCTGCCTGCCTGATGCAATTCTGCTTTTGTGACACCATTCCAAAGGTTTGGGTTTTGTTCCAATGATGAACAAAAACCTGAAACCACAACAATTGCCACGAGACAAATTCCCATTCTTCACTCAGCTGTTGCTTTCACCCACTCCATTGGGCGGAAGAGAGAAGGCCTACAGGGGCTTGAAGCAAGCTTCAGGGGCCTGCGTAACTCTAGAGACCGACTAAGATGAGCCCTCAAGAGCAGTGAAACGGGTCAGGTTGCTTGGCTTGGGAATCTTTGTTTCTACGTGTCAGAAAGAGCCCTGAGCAAAGGCCCTGGAATTCTGCAGCTCTTTGCAGCACGTGATCATCTCACCTGCTGATAGCCCCATAGCCCTGTCTGTGAACCAGTCTCTATCAAGCAAGATCACGCTACACAAAGCCAGGCAGCGACACCTGCCGTCTCCAGGGGCCGGCCTTTCCCCCGATTAGTTTTGAGGACTGTGAACCTTGATTCCCCAAGGAGATGCAAGAGGCCAGTGGGCTGAAGGCAAAGCCGCTGGATGAGCTGTCAGAAGAGGAGTGCCAGCTATTAGAATTACAAGCCGGTGTGGAATGCAAAATAAGACAGGCAAGGTCTATTAATACAAAGCTGGAATATGCCGAGTGTTCTGACAATAGGCAGTTCAGAGTTTCCAAAGAGAGACGGAGTTATTATTCCATCCTTCAAGAGCAGGTCAGCACAAACTGAACTTTTGTTCTCAGTGGAAAATTATACAAAAACCTCAGTGCAAGTGTTTCTGCCCACGGTACAGGGCAGCCATGCCACGTTCTCCTTAGCCAGAGGTGAGCAAACTATTCCCACTGGCCACATCCGGCCCACGGGACCATCCTGCCCGGCCCCTGCTTCTTCCTTCCTCTGGGGAATCTGACTGCCCCGGCTTGAGCTCTTCTGCTCCAAGCAGCACTAGCCCAGCAAGCGTCCCTGCACTCCCTCCAGTCCAGCTCTTTTCTTTATGAGACTCTCCAGTCTGTCCCCAGTTGGGGCTAATTGAGTTTGCCCCAGGTAAGTTACATCATCCCCTCTGAGAGGTATCTAATGAATCCCAGGGGACTGGCCTCATTCCCTCTTAAAGAGGTCAGGCACCTGCCACGGCCGACAGCAGAGCCAACGTACCTGCCTCTGTTCCCCTCCTTCAGAGCTCCCAGTAACTCCATAATAGCTTCCTTGCCTCAACCATCCCCCTCCTTGGGGCAGGTTTATTATCCAAATGCAGCACAAATAGTCCCAAGCGTAGCCCATTTCTCACCCTCCCATATGCACAGTCCTTAAAATCCCATGACCCCTAGCCCATCATCCTAGCACAAGCTAGCATCTTCCACCACACCTGTCATCTCCTATTCTTTCACCAGGACAATCACTCTGCCCCTCCAACAGGAACCTCCACAGCTTTTCTTCTGGGAGTCCGTCCTCACTAGGGAAGCACGCCACACTCCGTCTGGCCTTCAGCCCTCGGTTCCCGCTCTGCAGCATGGAGCCATCAGCTGCTAAGTCCCTCTGCTGCTCCCTGCCTTCAGCCCTCTCCGGCTCTCAACTTCAGGTCTCTGGCCTTCAGCCCTCTCACCTGGATTGTCTGGCTGGGGGAAGTCATCCAGCAAACCCCTCTTATGCTCTTCTACCTTCCCCCAGGAACTTCCTACCGTCTCCTGGTGTCTGACAATTCTCCCCTTTCCCAACTGCCCCACTCTCTCCCCATATCTATGGCCCAGCTGCCTTCCCAAGTGGAGGTAGCTCTCTCGCCCCTCTTAAAGGGCCAGTGTTGCCCTGTGACCTACAGGTCCTAAACAGTTCTGAAAATCTGGCTCAAAGTGACTTACATAAGGGGCCGGCACATGTGTTCTTTGTACATCCAGAACTGCCATTGCCTTCAAGATCATCACTCAACATTGTGCAGCAAGTCAGTGGTCAAACTGGGAAAAAGAACTCAGAACATCACAGTCTGCTGCTCTAACTACTCTAGGTCATATTCCCTGCTTTACACTGTAGAAGGCTGGTGAGAGTAGACAGAACTAGAGTTCACTGTCCTCAGTGGAATAAAAGAGGCAGGGGAAAAATAAGCAACAGCCGGAGACAGAGTGGAGCGAGCTAAGAAATTACAAAACTCTGAGACAGAAACATCAAAATATGAAACTGGCAGAAGGCAATTGTTCTGACAAGTGTCACCAGCTGGCACTATGACAGTCTTACAAGTTTGCTCTCTTAGTGTGTGAGCAAGTTTTTAGTCTTTGAAGAAATGCTGTATTGTTGTTAGTTTGTAGTTTGCTCTCTGCTTTACTTTCTACATCTGCAGGCAATTCTTCAGACTGAACAGTTTCCTGGGAACCAGGCATTGGGATGTAGGCTGAGATTTCTGAAAGACTGTTTGTACACATAAAGAAGCAAGTTACAGTTAGAATACATCCAGGCAGCTCTGCATTGCTGATTTGTCCTCCACAGGGAAGCATATCTACAAGGCCCTGGACATCTGCTATCACTCATCAGAGGGGAAACACTGGTATTATAAGCAGGTCACTGCTGTGAGAAGGAAAAACGTTGTTAACCAAGCAAAAGACCTGTTCTTGCTCCCCCCTGAAATCAAAGGGAATTTTACCACTAACTTCAAGAGGAGCAGGATTAGGCTCTAATATTTGTATTACATACTGCTAGGGAAAATAGATTTTTATGGGCAGGTAAAGAAAGCTTTAAAGGGAACAGCTTCCATTATATTTTTATTGTGAAAACTTTATCTTTACTGCAAAATGTGTATCACCAGGCTCGAAATTTACATGTAAATATGGCTCAGTCATTCATTCTGAGTGCCTCAGCAGTTGCACGGCATATGATGACATAAATTTGCAAAACTTCTCTGCAGACTGTACATGCTTTTCTAAGCATGTTCGATATGCCTTGCAAACCATGTCTGCAGAACAATAATAGGAGCCCGAGGACTTGTGGAAGCTGATCAGATAAAGCCTCCTTTGAGTAGTCTATTTATTTTTGTTAATAGTTGGAAATAAAAAACATTTTTTTAAAAAAAGAGATAATTCAGCATATAAACAAACATCAGTTGTATACTACACAGATGCCATTATTTGCATAATTACAGGGAACCTGAATTTATCTCTTAACTTTGTCAAAATAAAGGGAAATAATTTATATCATATTCTGGATGCATCATTTTCTGATGGCTTTCGGCTGATCAAAACAGCGAGCTCACTCAGTCTGGATGAAACCGGAGTGTTTGTCTACTCATCATCAGGTTGCTGCTGTTTACTGAACGGTACTGTGGATCAGCTGCAAATTAAAGGCCTGGTGCTGCAATCCTTACGTAGGCAAAGCTCTCATTGCCTTCAAAGAGGTTGGGGTTTTTTTGGTGGGGGGGGGGGGAAGGTTGCACCTACCCCAGTGCTCTGGTGTTCCAGAACATATTTTCCATTGCGTTTTGAATCCTTTGCACCAAGCAATGCTGTATAATAAAATCTGGTGCTCAAGATTTTCCAACGTGACTAATGATTTTGGCTGCTTCAGCTTGAGGTGTCTTAGAGAATCTGATTTCCTAACCACGAGTGCCCAAAGCCCTTTTTTAAAAAATATTGGGTCCCATTGTGGCAGCTCAATCCAGACACCCAGAATGGGAGGCACACAAAAATCACTAGTCACTTTTGAAAATGTTGGGCCGTCAATTAACTTAAGGCCAAGGGGCCAGAGTTTATAGGGCCCAGTCCCTCTGCCCTTTGAAGTAAACGGCCGTCAACATCAGTGGGAACAGGATTGGGCCCCCAGTCTTTCTTTAGCACTTTACCTTAGTAGGTGGCGAACGCAGCTTGTCTTTCCTGCTTTTGCAGCTGCGTGGCGGGTGACAGCACTGCTCCCTGGAACTGAAGCTTGTCTCTGCTGCTCGGAATCTGAACCCTGCCCTTTACCTGGACAACTCCTCTTTGAGCTCTTCTCCATGTATGCCTTTTAACGTTCTTCTTCTGGCGTTCGGTGGCTTTCACAGCCCAGCCATTTAAATGACCAACAGGTGAACTGCTAAGGGTTTGGATCTTCGCTTCAGTTCTGGGAAGCATGTGAAATGTTAGTGACTTATCCATACTTCTTTGGCCAAGGAAATAATGTTAGACAGGTCTCCTGCCCTATATCCTAACAAGTGCTAGGCACAATGGGTCCAATTCTGCAGGGTCCTGAGCACCCCCATGCTCGGTGTTGAGTATCCTCCACTCCCATTGATGTGGGTGGGAGCTGAGAGCACCTCAGAACCTAGCAGGACTGGGCCCACAAGCTGCTAAAGGAGGCAAGGTTAAAATCCTCTTTTCCATGGCATTTGGCTCCAGCATGCCCTTTGTAGGCTTCAAAGATCATTTCTGGGGTCATGTTTTCAGGAAAACGCCCAGGGTTGACCACCCGCAGGGCACCTGGCCAGACAGCACAGATTAAGGCTGTGGTAGCATACAGAGGCCGTGGGCATTTTTACCACCATGTTGTCTGATGTGTCTCCTCTCGGCGGCATGGTGGTCTAAACATCTGTGCCCTGCTTCCATTTGCGTTCCCAATGTTGCTGCCACCCACAGAGCCATGCTGGCACTAAGGCAAGGCGTAGAGATTTCCTGCAATACACCAGCACCGGTAAGGTATGTGCGCCCCACGCAAAGATTTATTTTTCAATGGGAAAGAAATCAAGCAGCTTGCCTAAACTTGAGTGTGCTTTCCCAGGGAGGGTAGCAGAGCTCAGGATGAAAATTAATTCTAATACCACAGCAGCTGTCCCAGCATCAAAATGTCATTCCGGTTCTGTACACAGGGAGGCACATTTTAACACACCACCTTGAGCTGATCCAGATGTTCCTTTTACAAAGCTACATCGTTATTAAGAATTAGCCTGGAGTCATTAGCACACCAAGCCATCAGCTATAATCCTGAATGCCATCTGGAATGGCTTCTTTCTCACAACATGGCAGACAGATGGAGACTGCTTGAAAAGCTTTAACTATAGCTCTGTTCAGAGCTGGACGGGAAGTGTATAATTATGATTTTATGAGCTTTGTTGTTGTTGTTGCTATTTGCGGAGTGGCCTTTGTTTTATTTGGCTCTGTGCAGCCCTCACACGCAGGCCGAAAACATGACAACTAGAGGCTTTGGGACACAGCACTCACCCCCTCGGGTCAAGGTGTTTGGTGCAACATAGAAGAGCCAAAGATTTGCATCAAGGAAACATGGTCTTATGAAGAAGGCCTTTGACTGGCCCTTGGGTGTTCTGTATTTAATTCCTGGCTTTGCGATGTTGGGTGAATCATTTAAGCTCTGTGTGCCTAAGCTACCCATCTCTAAAATGGGTTGAGTATTTTCTCTCTCCCCTCTTCTGTTTATTTAGACTGTAAGATCTCCAGGACAGGGATAGTCTCTTGCTATTTGTTCACACAGCACCTCACACCATGGGCCCAGATATCAGCTGGGGCATCTAGGCACCATCTTAATAATAGTAGTAATGTCTTTTTTTCCTTTTCACTGAAGCTTTTCTATGAAAAAAAAAAACGTATGTGCTGCATCAGCTAGGACGTATAATCATGTTAATAATTCTGCACGTAGCACTTGTCCAAGCCATTGCGGTTTTCAGGCCCCATCAGGAGAGGCAGTTCCAGACTTGGAGATCCCCTACAGAATCTAATTTTCCACACAGGTTTTCCCAGCGGTGGGTCAATGGTCAACACAGACATTAGTGATTGTGCACATCAAAAATGTGGTTAGCTTCTAGTGCGAGTCCAGTCCCCAGTAGACTTGCTGGGTCTATTTCTTTCACATATAGATTACCTGGCTTTTTGGCGGAAACGCTTGTGTTTTCATGACAGACATCACAGCTGAAGAATTATCCACTAATTCCATCCAAGGAGACATTCTTAGTTAAGCTGCCTGCCTATTAAAAGAAATCTTTGCTCTTCAAATACTGCGGGTACACACACGCACACACACACACACCTGGCATTCTTACAGTTTGAGTCTCCTAAGTTCACACATTCTCCACACAGACAACTCCTGTGAAATGCCTGCAGCCCTCAAAGAGGCTGTTTCAAAAGTACCTTGCAGACAGAAATGGAACAAGCCGGCAAATAAAAGCCTTCCTAGTGAAATGAATGGAGAACACATCCATTCCCCCACCCCCTCCCTGAATGACATTCATGCTTTGGCTTTGAAGAATTATCTGCAATTCTGTTTAATATTAAGACATGCTTGCCAAAAACACTATTTTTAAACCATCTCCTCCCTTCTCACCCAATATCGCTGTTTCAGGGAATGAGTCTTTAGTAAATAGGAGCCTTAAAGTTAGATGAAAATTTCCTCTATTCACCACCTGCTGTGTGGCTGTTTTTGCACATAGCAGCTCACTAAATAGGGGAGAGTTCTAGGGGTCGATGGCCCTTTAACAATGGGGTGGGGATGGAGGAATGGCATCAGACAAACCAATTAGAACCAAGTTGTCCTCTGCGCCTGGGGAAAAAAGCTGGGGAAAGAGGCTGGCAGCTCCCTTGGGGCATAGGGAAGGAGGAAGTGCTGCCTTGTTGCCCCACCAAGAGACTTTGCAGAAGCCCTTCCACAAACCCAGGCAGCACACAGTGAGAGGGAGCTGGTTACAGGTCAGAGAGGTTGGAGCAGGAAGGACAGCTGCCCTCTGCAACTCTGTTCACCCCTCTTAAACTCAGAGGTCTTTTGTTGGGAAATTAGTGCAAGTCTGGGCTTCACTCGAGCTTAGGATGACCAGATATCCCAATTTTATAAGGACAGTCCTGATATTTGGGGGTTTGTCTTATATTGGTGTCTATTACCTCCCATCCCCGTCCCGGTTTTTCAGACTTGCTGTCTGGTCACCCTACTCTAGCTTCCCTTCCCATGGGTTAGAACCCCCACAGCGCAGCCTCTAGGGCAGTAGTTCTCAACCAGGGACCGCATCCCACACTGAGTGGGTTCAGCTGCAGTAGAAACCCCACCAGAGTGGGGAGGAATTCACCATGGGGGAGGTTCGGGGGCAGCCCTGGGGTACACAGAGGTCGTCCAGGGGGTACATCAACTCATCTGGACATTTGCCTCGTTTTCCAACAGGCTACGTAAAAAGCATGAGCAAAGTCATTAGAAACTAAAATTTCATGCAGACAATGACTTGTTTATACTGCTCTAGATCCTATACATTGACATGCAAGTGCAATATTTCTATTCCTATCAATTTATTTTATAATTATATGGTTAAAATGAAAACATCAGCACTTTTCCACTAACAGTGTATTTTTCTCTCTATATTTTTATCTCTGATTTTGTAAGCAAGTAGTTTCGTCAGTGAGATGAAACTTGGGGGTACTCAAGACAACTCAGATTCCTGAAAAGGGTACAGTAGTCTGGAAAGGTTGAGAGCCACTGCTCTAGATGAGACATGTTATCAGGGGGCCCAAGGGGACAAGGAGTAGCTGGAGTCCTGGTAAATACACAGGGACTTTGCATCTCTCAAAAGCCTGCTGGTTTGGGGGTGGGTTGGACCCACCTACTTAATCTGTAGGGACAAACTCTGCTCCCCCAGGGAACAAATGCTCCAAGAACTCAATAAGGAGATCCTTACAGAGCTTCCAGGCTCCTGTGCAGGTAATTACCATACCGAGGATGCTCTGCCCTCTGCCATTGGGGATGTGGCTTCAAAGCTGCTTCAAGTGCCAGGGCAAATGAGTTGGCTGGGCCTGAACAGGGAGGATGTTTGCTCCTAGCACAGAACAGTCACAATTCAGTGTGATGCAGGAGGACTCATAAGCTCCATTCAGACAAAGAATAAGTCTGGAATTACGGTTTGGGGGTTTATCCACACATCGTTTTCCCTCTGTAACTGGATTCAGAAAGGAATTCAATAAGTTCCTGGGAGATAGGTCCCTCAATGGCTATTAGCCAAGATGGTCAGGAATGCCACACCATGCTCTGGGTATCCCTAAACCTCCATCTGCCAGAAGCTGGGAGTGGATGACTGATGATTACCCTGTTCTGTTCATTTCCTCTGAAGCATCTGGCACCGGCCGCTGTCAGAAGACAGGATACTGGGCTAGATGAACCATTGCTCTGACCCAGTGTGGCCGTTCTTACGTCAACACACACACTTGCGCTGGTTTCATTAAATCAGTGCAAGCCCCTGGGGAGAGTCTTTTTTTTAGTCCGAGTGGCTTACTCTGGTTTAGATTAAACCTGGCCCTGATCAAACAGAGGTAAGCCTGGTTTTAAACGGAAATAAGAGTAGAGAGGCCCTAACTGTGACCTGTCCAAACTGCAGCCCCCAATGCTATGCTGAGAGGCACCCTGGCAGACTCCTGATCCGGTCACCCCTGGATTTCAGGGGAAGCAGGAGCAAGTGGTCCTCCCTGCTCTGAGACCCTTCAAATCCATGACGTGAGCCAGCCCCTCCAGGGTCAAACGTAGGCAGGAAGGGGCACAGAGAATAATGAAGCTTTGAAGTGAATTACAAGCGAGTTGAATCCCACCGAGGCTGTCCTCCCCATGACCTGCCCCTTTTCAGAGCCAAGCCTGTTTAGTCTCTCAGCCAGACTCGCTCTCCTCACCACACAAAAGGAGGAATAACAGCCACGTTCATTTTGTCAAAGTACAGGAGCAGGCGTGGCTAGAGACTCAGCCAGGCTGGTCTGGCGGGGCTCCGCCTTAGCAGACCCACCCTGCATGGGAACAAGACAACCCAGGGACCTAGCGGCCTGCTCATTGGGATGGATCCTCCTTACAGCCAAACAAGCCTTTTCCCCCAGAGATAACATGCGAGCCGTTCAAACACCTTCTCATACCACGTCATCGCAGCCAGCGTCAGCAAAGGCCTAAGGCTTTCCCTTCAGAAGTGCTCCCTGCTCTGTGAACTAGAGTGAGCAAAATGGCTTCCGTCTTGAACGTGGGCTCACCCTCCATTCGTGAAGATGACACAAGAGAAGAGGGGGAGCCGGGGAGAAAAGCACCATCAGGACACGCGCTTAGGCAGAAGCCCATACTTTAAAGTAAACACCAAGTGTGTTCATTAAGCTAAGCAACGCCCGGAGAGAATATTTGACTAGCTGATGTAAGAGCTGCTTTCGGTGTGAGAGGCAGACGTGTGAAATTCCCTCCATCCCGTGCTATCAGAGTCTTTAATGTCAACCTGCTAAGCGAACAGATTGCTGATGCCAGCCCGTACTCCATCTGGAAAACAGAGACTAATTAGAGACGGTCCTGAGACATAATGCCACTTTCCAGGGGTTTTGCCGGGGATAAAAAAAAAAAAGAAGAGACAGCGTATAAACTATTTTGGGTGGAGGTGTTAGTCTTTCAGATGAGACAAATCATTTCTCTCTCCCTTTCGGCGTGGGAACAAGACCCCCAGGTGAAATTATAAGAGCTTTAAAGGAAACCCATTAATAGAGCACACAACTCATCCATCTGTCAGAGCGCTGGGTTTGTCAGGCAGGAACACTGAGGAAAAGTGCCAGCAATGAGGAATGAATATAGATTTCCCTTTATGCATCTTCAAGGGTGTATAACACTTTGCATCAATAGAGCACCATCCACCCAGAGCACCTCAAAGGACTTTACAATCATAAATTCTTGCTTCACCTAAGAAGGCAGGTATTATTACAGTCATTTGAGGGAGGAAAGGTAAACTGAGGCTCAAAGCAGGTTAACTGGCTACCCCTAAGGCACATGGTGAGTCAGTGACAGAGGTAGGAATAGAACCACAGAGCCCTGACTTCAAATCTCGTGCTTTAACCACATCCCCTCCTTCACCGCCTGCTTCTCTAGGCTAGCGTGACTCTCCATGACTGACCTTCGCTCTAGCGCTACCTACTTCTGCCGTACTCCTCAGATTAATAACCTGATCTTGTCATCTTCATAGGCTCATGGGCCAATTCTGAATTCACAGTAGTGCAAATCAGAAGTAAACCCATTGAAGTCACTTGTGGGATACCAGCCTCTCTGACCGGCTGAGGGACCTAGGACAGAAGAGGTCCTGCAGGAAGAAAGCTTAGCCGGAACTTTAGGTCTTCTAGACGCTACCTGACTCCCCAGTAGGGCCAAACCCCCAGAAATGGTTAAGGTTGGACCATCTACATTTGTTCAAAGCAGGGTAGGAACGCCATCTACTGACACCCTCGTCTTCCCCTTCCCTCAGTCTCGGTCATCATTTCCTGTGTGGGTCTTGGATAGAGGATATGGATCTTTAAGGGTGTGCTATGGAGCCACAACTCTCCACGGGGAGCAGCTGGAGACATGGAGCAGCGTGTAGCCCTCCAGAACACGCTGAGGGAGTGCACGTGCTACTCCTCTTCATGGGACACGGCTCACTTTCCCTGCTGTGCAGGGTGGAGAGGGGAAGGGGAATGGCTCCTCCATCTTTTAGGGCCATTCCAGGGAAATGGAAGCGGGAAGTCTCCCTGAGCCTGCCATGGGCTGTGCAAGGTGGGGAGGATGCCTCTTGGTACCTGCCTCAAACGTTGCCCTCATGCACATAATGGACAGGCAGAAACAGGCCTGTGGCTGGTCTGGTTTTCCAAGGCCGGGACTGTACCGCACCATGCACGCTCTATAAATGTAACCAGTAGGAGTAACTGAGCTGAACAGCAGAGCTGTGATTGCACATCTGGATGATTAGGATCAATAGTGAGGCCAAGTGGCAAAAATGGGGCTGTTAAAAAGTACAGCCAGGCATTTCAAAAGCAACCAGTGAGTGTGTCGGCCCACTTTAAGGCCTCCTTAAAGGGGCCTCATTTTCAGAAAGTGCTGAGCCCCTACCCTCTGAAAATCAAGCCCCTTTAAGGCACCTGCAGTCACTCGTCACTCTTGAAAAATCTTGAGCTCAAGCTTTGCAGCACATGCTCATCTGAGGGCTGCCAGGCGATCTCGCCCTGCCACGGGCCCTGCAGTAAATCTTTCTGTGCGTGCCCTCAACATACGATTTTATCAGTGACTTACCAGCAACTCTCCATCTTCTGCTCAGTTTAACATTTCATCTTTTCATTCGGTAAAACCCAGCACAAAATCGCCGAGAAATCAAAGTCCAGCGCAGAGCCACGGAAACGCCGCTCCCTGCGGGGCTATGAAACAAAGCCACGTGTGTTGGTCTCCTCCGTTGTTCAACTCCAACGTGCAGTCACCTTGCAGGAGTTTGTTGTGCTGTTATTCTGGTAGAGAGCCCAGTAATTTCATCAGACCATGCAAGAGCTTTTGCTCAGAGTGCCTCAGCTCTGCAGATGGAGAATGAACCTAGGACCCCTTTTTTGGTTATCCAAAAGTCTCAGCAGAAACAGCTGCTCTCCATGGGTGCGTGCGTCCATAACCTTCCTTTGAATGATTTATAACCAGAAAGAGGATCCAGCATTCCCATCTGTTCTTACAAGCAGTGATTTTCCCCTTCCAGATGGAGTCCAGGATAAGTGCATTTACCAGATCAGTGACACGGAAGAACTGCAGGGAACACTCTCTTCCAGCCCCAAGTCAGTGCCGACCCCTCTGGAGAGGCAGCTGCTGTACAGTCCCAAGCTGGATCTGAAAGAGGGGGAAATCCCAGTAGTGGCAGGGCTGCCCCCGAACCCCCCCCCGGATGAATTCCTCCCCACTCTGGTGGGGTTTCTACTGCAGCTGAACCCGCTCAGTGTGGGACGCGGTCCCTCTTTTTAGTGAGGAGCAATAGATAGGCTTGGCTAAGAGGCAGTAAAGACTCACTTATTTAAATCCAGGGCTTCTCTGCTGCCGACAACCCACTTGTTGCACCATGCACCTCATAGAGGGGATTGAACCTGGCACCTCTAGACCTTAATGGATGAGCCTCTGCTGTGGAGATAAAATACAGGAGACGCCGCTTTACCGTGCACATACTTGCTGGAGTGAGTCTGTCCCATGAGTAGCGAACGTGTTGCATGTTTCCTTCCCATCCTTTTAAACGGATCCTCTCAGGGCAGGGCAAGGCGAGAGATTTGGGAAGGACTGGCCAAAAGAAGAACAGTTAGTTAATTACCCTTTCGAAACACTCCGATTCTTTAAGGCACAGCTGGGCCCCTCTGGCTTCTGCCCTCACCCACCAGCCCAGATGCCTCGGGCTGATGCAATCCCCAGTGCACTTTATTTGTGGCTATTCCCCCCCATCTATATACAGATTTGTTTCATGGCCAGGCTTTACAAGAAGCATGTCAGAGTCACTGGTCCCTCTCACCCTCACCCAGACCTTTCCCAGCCCCTGCCTCATTAGGCTGGCAGCTATGGCTAGCTATTCAGCCTGCTCCCATCAACTCCTCTTCATTGGAGCTGGTGTGGCAGGGGGCCGATTAAGTATTCCTTGCCCAGCACCCTGTCTCTGCCCCCTCAGCTCTGCTTTGGCGGCCCCCCACCCCGTGCAGAATTCCACCTACGTCAATGGGGCTTATTGCAGGAGAGGGACCTACATGCCCACTGTTGCCACTGGCCCAAATCCTGGGTGCTTTCTGCAGTGGGAATTGCCCTGAGAAGGGCAAACCCAATGGACCTATTAGTTGCAGAATTTCCAAATGGATTTGGCTGATTCTCACTGCCCCACACTAAGCCTGCCCCACAAAGCAGAACAGGGTCCCATGTCATTCCTTGATCTGTCGCACAGTTTAGTGGATCTCACTGTAACTTACTAGGCCAAAAATCAGCATTATTTCACTGTTGAAACGGACAAATCAAGTCCTCTGCATTGGAGCTGGACAATTAATCTGGTCGCTGACCCCTTGTGCTAATGCCTTAAACTTCGGGTTGTGTAGATACCATTACGAATCGCCACTGTGTAAACACAATACAAACTGGAATTTCTCAGCCAATTTTCAAAGGGTTTACAGTGCGCAGAGTATCTTGGCTTATGTTGACTTGTTATCAAGTCTCACTGAGATCAATCACAAGCCACATTTGGAGACAGTCGGCTTTGAAGGGTTAAAGTCAGCAAATTGAAACCCGTTAAAATAATTAGGTTTTTTTTTTTATTGTTCCTACTCCTTTTGGAGGGACCGGCTGTTGTGAAGGCAACAAGATGGGGGAGGGAAACGAGTTCTTAGTCTAGGTTTATAAAGAACACAGTGATTTAATTGGTATCCTCTCAACAATGCAAAAGTACAGGAATTAAATTTTTGAATAACTAAACATTTTCCTAGACTCATACAAAAACATTGACGCAATCTAATGACTCACCACCGCCCAAAAAAAAAGAGAAGCTTGACTAGCAACAGACTCTTGCTGGCAGTTTCTCTTATTATTCATTAGTATTTTTACTGCAGTGTTGTATTACCTAGCAGCCCAAAAAGCAGACACACACACACCCCGCTCTGAAGAGATTACAGTCAAACAGACAAGCCACAGGAGAAAGGTGATACATTTTTTCACCCCCTTTTACAGGTAGGGGTGAAGCATGAAGAGTTACTCTCCCCCGTCCCTGAGTCACACAGGAATTCTGTGGCAGAGCCAGGATTTGAACCCAGAGCCTTAGACCAGTGTGATAACTGCACAGCCAGCCTCTCTTTCCTTCCCTTAATCAAACTCTTCCCGGCAAGGTCCCATGACTCCTTTGTAGTCCTTATCAGTGCCTCCCATTAAGGGAGAGCAAAGAGCCATCCCCTCCTGAGGGAATCACTCCAGATAAGATTGACAAACTCTCTCTCTAGGGCAACTCTGCCTGGTGGAAAAATCCAGTCTTGAGCCTTGTCTTCATTGCAGACTTGAGTTGGGTTCAGCACAGGTTTTCCCCTTAACGCACTCTGTGGTCACTATCCACACACCTCCGTCAGTGCCACAAGGCAAGGCAGCCATCATGCCCTGAGGTATGGGGCGGACCTCTGGCTAGATTATGCTGCGTGATGCCAACCCAAGGTAACTGCAGAGGAAGCACGCAGCTATGGCCCATCCTACATGTGGATACTGGATAGTCCTTCTCTGGCTTCCCACAAGCCCCCCCAGGCATCTTTTTTAGGTACTTTCTTGCCACCTGTCTGACCCCCTGACCAGAAGGGTTTTACCTTCATATGCCTCTGCTCAGCATTCTCAATCCATATGCACATTCCCCAAAATGCCCAGGAGAGCCGGTCAGGGCGTGTCTACACGTATGCTTGCCTTGTGGCAAGCCGGCCGTGCAAATCTTGAGTTCCAGAATGCCATGCACTAAGCATCTGCATGGACCCTGCTGATGCAGCTAGAACTTCCCTAGTATGCCTTGCCAAGCTGCAGTTTGAAGCCTCCAAACGAGGCAGGGAGCAGTGCCGGTTTGCTTTCAGTGGATCACTGCCTACTCCACCACTATCTGTGCTTGCTCAGCATGTCGTTAAATTGCCTCTTGTCTGGCTGGCACAAAGCAGGAGAAGCCTTTCACCAACCAGGGCAGCAGGAGCTATGCTGAGTCATGTAAAATCACAGCTGGCACAGACTCCCCACTGATGACTATGGTGTGTGGGTGGGGTGGGGGACAATGTACCAGCCTGCCCATGCTCAAACAGGCCAAGCCTCCAGAATACCCAGGCAACACATCCACCCTACCAGTACACCCCGAGATTGTCACAATGTCCCTGTGATGGAGTCGTAGCCTTTCCTGATACTGGACTTGCTTGCTTGAAATGGTGGCATAGGATGGTATGTGTGCTGTCAATCACACCTGCACAGCTTGGGAACCTCATCTGGTCAAACTGCAATTATTTCAGGACCATTTCCAATTTTTGCAGCCTTTGGGGACAACCCAGCATCAATTGCCTTGCAAACCTCCACGGCCACTGTGCCAACCGAGGATTTGCCAACCCTGAACGTGTTGCCAACAGGTCTGTAACAGTCTGAGGTTGCCAGCTTCCGCAGCACAATAGCAACACTCTTGCTGAGCAGTATTGGCTCGCCCATCTAGCTTGTTCTGCGATGCACATGCCAGGGTGAGCTCCAGGAATGTGGCTTTTCCCTTGCAGCAAAGTTCTGAGCGCATTGCTGGTCATTCAAGTTCCCATCACAGTGTGGGCCCGCCCAGGTGCTTGTGATCATGGTCCAGAAACAACCATGTGCACAGCAGGGGATCTGTCATGCAAAACAGCATCGATGCGGTCCACACTCCCGCGTCCCACTACCTCATCATCTCCAGCTCTTATTGCGCTTCTGCTTGTAAATCACTTGTAGTAAGATGAGGCCCTGAAACAAACCCTGGTATCAGAGGCCCAGTATGAGGCCTAAGCTAAAGCAATGGTAAGACTTTGCTAATATAAAGCAAAGTTAAGCTGTGAGCCAGACAGGGAGGTTTCTGTGCTAGACTAGACTATGTAAACTATGTAACCTGTAACCTATGTAGCCTATGTAAACTAGGCTTTCTAAACTACAGGATGACTATTTACGGCAAATATCGAAAGCTCCTTTAGAGACTAGAAGAGCGAGGGAGAACAGGGTTCCAACTTAGGCCACACGGTGGTCAGAAGGACCTGGAGTGATGTTGACCCACCCTGCCCGCTTTGATCCTTGGTCAGGCCTATGAGGGAAGATATTGTTCAAATGTGACTCAATGGGCACTGCTTGGAAAAACTTCCGGCCTCAGGCATATCCACAAGTGGAATTCACACTTTTAGGAATTCACATTAAGGAATCCCACACCCATTCTGAGAGGACACCCATTCCTGTGATAAGGGGATGAACACACCTGCAGAGAGACAAGGCCTTCGGCGGGGCGGGGAGTCCAATTTCTAACATCCTGTATGTCCAATGCAAGAGATGTTGAGAGAAGCCAACATGCCTGTCAGGAGCCTACCCACCTCCCTTGACAGAGGGAAGGGAGTTACTGTGTCACTCTGTGTCAAGCTTGTTGGACAAGGAGAGAAATACAGTTTTGTAATATCCATGGTCCCTGTAGTCCTGACCCTTCTTTCTTCTCAGCCGGTGACTCTCCCTGCTCTCAGACTAAGCTGACACAAAGCTTATTGTAGGTGGCGATTTTAAGTGTCTAGTGTCACAGTTTAGCCAGAGCTTCTCCCACTGAGATCACTTATTCATCTAACACACACGTTCTAAAAGGAAAAGAACGGCAAAGAATACATCAGTTCTGGGTGGATATTTGAAGGCTGCTGTGCTCTTCAGAGACAGGCTCTTTACTTTCTGTTTGGCTGCACACAGAATATTCTCCACTGTGATTTCAGTGAGACATGCAAAACCATTTAGTCTGGGATGGGCACTTTTTTCCACTCATTTGTCCTGCTGCCTCCCCTCCCCCCTCACTCCAGGACTTTCCTTTCTTACTTCAGATGGTCACAGTCAAGGTCCTCTGAGATCATAACAGGGCATGGTAAGGTTCATCATGTACTGCAAAATAGGATAGATATTTTTAAAAGCCATCAATGTATTGAATTTTTATAGGGTCTCTTCAATAACACTGAAGCCTTTCCTGCTGAAGATAACCAATGTCTGCATTTCTCTCTTTCTTCTTAACTTGTTCTCCACTTTAATAAACAGCAAAGGGAAATTTCCACTAAGAAAGATCAGGAGACACTCTGAGCATTTACCGTATCATTCACTGATTGAAAAAATTGTTCTATAAAAGAACATATTTGGTAACCCAATTTGAGTGGCTCATTACAATTATATCAAGCTAATTGCTTGCCTTGTATTTCATTTGGCAACTTGTTAAACTAATTGAACAAAATAAAACGAATGAACAATTATAATGAAGTTTATAATTAGACCCTTGGAAAAACACGCTGTGTGAACATTTAAGATATAAAAAATGGTACAGGAGATTTAGAGCGGGGGTGGGGGGGAAGGAAGGGGGAAACCCTGAAGATTACAGCAAACAATTCAGTTCTCTTCTTTTGAAGGGATTCCTCCTATGACCTGAAATTCTTGTTGTGCAGTCTAGTTCCAACTGATGTCAGCTTGGACATTTCTTCCCTTAGCTATTAGTGCACATACAGCACCATCTTACGATGCCCCTAAATCTGGGAAATACCCGCTAGAGATGCAGCTCAGACTTCAGGTTTTTAACAGTCATAATTATATAATGTAGACTCTATATCAGGGGTGGGCAAACTACTGCCCATGGGCCACATTCAGCCAGCAGGCTTGTGCTGCCTGGCCCCCTGAGCTCCCAGCAGGGGAGACTGCCACCGGTCTTGCCTCCACTTTCTCAGCAGAGCCTCATCGCACTGCGCGGGCAGCACTCTGGGGGGCGGGGCAGCATGTCTGGCTCCACACGGCTGCCAGATATGCTGCTGAGTCTCATGGTAAGGGATCCCAAGCCGGGGGTTGCATAATGGGCAGGGAGTCCCGGGGTCTGTCTGGGAGCAGGCGGGGTTGGATGGGGCATGGGAGTCCCGGGGGGGAGGGGGTTGTCAAGGACAGGGAGATGGATAGGAGTGGTCAGGGGACAAGGAAGAGGGGGTTGGATGGGGTGGGGTCCTGGTGGGGGTGATTAGAGGCAGGGGGGTCTCTGGAGGGGGCAGTCAGGGGACTAGGAGCAGGGGGGCTTAGATAGAGGGTGGGGTGGTTAAGAACGGGGGGGGGGTTAGGGGACAAGGAGCAGGGCGGTTGGATGGGTTGGAGGTTCTGACGGGGGCAGCCGAGGGCAGGAAGTGGGAGGGGGGTGGATAGGGGGTGGGGAGCAGGCTGTTTGGTGAGGCACAGCCTTTCCTACCCAGCCCTCCATGCAATTTTGCAACCCCTGATGTGGCCCCCGGGTTAAAAAGTTTGCCCACCCCCATCTATATTATGCCAGCTTTACGAACAAATGAAAAACATTGCCACATTGACCAGCTTAGCTATTCTTTCACTGCAAAGCCATGTTTCCACTTCAATAAAAGAAATAAGAGGAACAAAGCAAAGCAGCACTGTGTGTTTGGCATTTTTCTAAATGGCTTTAATGTTATTGTCCTCACATTCAATCTATACATAGATTTAAATATACCTTTTCCAGTTTCTTTCCCCTCTTTTTCCCCTTTCCCCCAAGTCAAAGCAAGGAAAACTAAATACAGTGAGAAGACAGAAGCCCTGACCTTTCTGAGTTTCAATTTACAGGGTCAATCAGGTGCCCACTGAAACCTGACAGAATTGTCACATTAGAATCTGCAGAGTTTTGCAAGTTCTTTCCTCAAATTTGTACATGACAGTAATTTTGGGATACATAACCATTGGGAAGTTGGGTTTTGCATCGGGAAAAAAAACAAACACCCCTAAGCTAGGAAGAAAAATGCTCAAATGTGTCTTCTAAAAATCTGGACATTATTTGTTTTAGGGTACCAACTGCAGGCTCTCCCCAAGATCAGGACCGGCTCCAGGCACCAGCGCTTGCCTGGGATAGCAAGCTGCGTGGGGGCAGAACTTCCGTGCTTGCGGCAGCAAAAACCTTAGAGCCCTGACTGAGATCAGTGCAAAGCAATTGTGCAAGGCACCGTAGTGACAGCCCCTGCCCCAAAGAGCTTAAATTTTAAATAGCTCAGACAAAAGGTGAGAAAAAGGAAATACTAGACCTATTTTACAGATGGGGATTGAGGCAAGAAGAGATTAAGTGACTAGCCTATGATCAGAGGGGACCTCTGTGGCAGCACCACCACGCGATCTAGTTCCAGCATAGTGCCTTAAGCCAATTCATCTTTCCACTTATGTTACAGTTTGATTTTTAAAGCGAGCAAGGTAAGGAATAGTTGAGGGGAAACCAGCTCCCCTTGAGGGCTATAAAAAATACCTTAACTTGCCTCTGGCAACCTTGCAATAGAGCTACAGTAATAGAAAATTCCATTCTTGTGGTGAAGTCTCAATATTTTTATGACATGGGAATTGGCAGTCGTCTTTTCAATCTAATTACAGGTTTCACCATGCATGTGAGACTGCGCTAGTGTCAACATGGATTTGAAATGGTATGCAGCAATCTCTTCATTTCATTGTTTTTCCATGGGGTTTCTTTTGTTTGGAGGTTTTGGGAGTGGGATGGGTGCCTGGAAAAGCAGCATGAGTGCGTTACAGCCCATTCAGTTGGACTCCTCAGCCTGCAACACTCGCATGGAAGTCAACAGGAGTCTTATCCGAGTACGAGTTCTACAGCATCATTCGCACTCCGCACCTTGCCATAACTGCAGCCAGTGACTGTTGAGGTTACAGAACAAAAATCAACAGGACTCAGCTAAAATGCACTTGCTTGCCCGAGCAGTCGCTAAGAAAAGACCATTTCCCATAGGCAATGCATGTGGATTATTCTTATTACCCAAACTCTGGCAATTCCTTTTAGTTTAGTTTATTTTTTGCTTGTTCCTTTGTGGAATTTAAAAAAATTCCCTCTGCATGCTCACCCTGCCAGAGAGGTAGAAACATGTAGTGTAGCTTATCAAGCCTTCCCTCCTCCCCGCCCCACCACCTCGGCAGCACTTGTAATCCAATTCACACCAGCGGAATGTAATAATGCCTTTCCCTAACACATTTCCTGAAGATGGAGGATAGCCATCTGACACATTGATCTCGCTCATTGCTACTTTCTAACAATTCCACAGGTTGGTAATAGCCTGCTGAGACCCTACATGTGTTAAAAGTTCACATGCACAGCCCTGTGTCTCCCTCTTCCCCAGCCCACCCCATACATCATGACAACAAAATGGTTTAAGAAACAGGAACAAAACTAACACAAAGCGTGAAATAGGTTTCATGATCCTAGATAGCCAGGTCAAGTTATAAACCTCACTCTGAATTTGCACTATAAGAGCTAATCCTGTACAAGAATCTCTCTTCATGCCTTGGACACTTGCATTAATACATGAAGTGTCATGTATCTAGCATATTTTATTAGACATGAGAACTAGGACAATTAAAATTCTTGGATGGAGATCATTAGGTACACGCAGGACTGGCTCCTTACAGCTTGTCTACACCCCCAACAGTTGCACCCATATAAACCAAAATCCATTTTTAAACCTCTTTATTTAAACCAGTGCAAACCCCTGCATACACATTCTTAGCTAGGTTTAAGAGCAATTTATTTTCATTTAGCTTTAACCTCTTCCTAACCCATTTAAGTTAAATTAAAGAAGCCTGGTTTAAACTAAAACAAGAGTGCCCAGGCAGCCTGCTGTACCAGTTTAGATTCATTGGTTTTAAGAACCAAATCACACCTTAAACTAAACTGGTGCAACTCTGGATGTAGATGAACTTGTAGGGCTTGGTTACACTGGCACATTATAGCGCTATAAAGCCCCCACAAGCGCTATAACCTCCTCCCCGTCCACACTGGCAAGGCACATAGAGCGCTATAACCGCAGAGTTATAGCGCTATTGTTAATCCACCTCCGCATGGGGAATAAGGGCTGTAGCGCTACAGCAAGAATGTGGACACCCACTGCGCTACAAATGATCTCTGGAGATGCCTAAAGCCATTTAAGGCAATTGACGTCTCTTCCCTTTGTTTTGAACTCGGCTGGAGGAATGCGGAAGTACCTCTTTAGAGTTTCTCTCTTAACTCTGCAGATAAGCAATGCAAATGTTTAAGGAGGGAGCCTGTGTGAAAACAAAGCCCTCTGTGAACGGAGGCTCGCTGACAGGCTTTCAGAAGATTGGAAAAATCACTGTCTCTCTCCCTCTACATACACACAACGCGGGGACCGCTATAATCAATAGCGCTATAATCTTGTAAGTGTAACCATACCCGTAGGCAGCAGCATTTCACTGGGTCTAAAGCATCCTACCTATTCCTTTGCAGGCAATGAACAGAGAGCTTAACAACAGAGCCTCACCACCCAGCTAGCATCACCCCTCACTGAGGGTATGGTTACACTTACAAGATTATAGCGCTACTGGTTATAGCGGTCCCCTTATACAGTAATATGTATAGCGCTATTGTATGTCCACACTCAGATGCGCCAGCGGTATAGCATGGCCACATTTGGGGCACTTAATGCGGCATTAAGAGCAGCACATTGGGGCAGGTATCCCAGCATTCAGCTGGGTGCAACGTGCTTTTTAAACGAGGGGGGTGAGGGGGGACGCGTTGTGTGTATGCGGAGGGAGAGAGCTAGTGACAGAGTGACAGCACTCTGTCTGCTTTGACTCAGTTTAAATGTAGATTCACCACTCTGGGAGAAATTTAAGTATTTATTCATTCTCGCTCTTCTGGCACCAGCGAATTTTTTTTAAATTTCACTCTTTATTCAGCTTTTAAATCCTGGTGAACACTGACTCTGCCCCTAAAGGTTCCTGTTTGCCAGAACAGATCTAGTCTGTGGTGTCTCTGCACCTAAACTTTAAAAGGAGACACATTTCGGTCTGTTGCAAGCAGTTTGTCTGGTTCAATCTCATCTCATTACTGACAAAAACAGGTTTATAGAAAAGATATCAAGTTAGTTAAAGATTTTTTTTTTATGAGATTACATGTTTGGTTGATGAAAGTATAGAGTTGATGAAATACACTTTGACTTTTGTAGAATACTACAAAAATCGACATGGCACACATTAATTGGATTAAAAACTGGATAACTAATAGGTCTCAAATGTACCTGTAAGCAGCCAATCATTGAGCTGGAGTGTTGCTGGTGTGGTCCCATTGGGGTCAATTCTTGGCACTATGCTAGTTAATTTTATCAGTGGCCTGGAAGAAAACATTAAATCGTTACTGATAAAGTTTGCAGAGGGCACAAAGACTAAGGGAATGAGAAGTAATGAGGACAAGTCGCTGATACCAGACAATCCAGATCACTCTGTAAGCTGGGCTCAAGCGAACAATATGCATTTTAACATGACCAAATGTAAAATTATCCAGCTAAGAATAAAGTCTGCAGGCCATACTTACAGGATGGGGGACTATCTTGGGAAGCAGTGACTCTGAAGAGAGCTTGGGAATCATGGTGGTTAATCAGTGGAATGTGAGCTCCCAGTGGGACACTGTGGCCAAAAGAGCTTAGCAGAGTCTGCTGCGAAGGCAGTTATGCTGCTCAGACACTGCCACTTGCTGACAGCGGTACAGAATTGCAGCACACAGCGGGAATCCTTCTGAAAACTCTCCAACACATGGCTGCTGCGTCACCTTGGTGAAGGCTGCAGCATCAACCCACCTTGGGGTCCAGCCAATCCTTCCTCCCAGGGCTACTGGAGGAGGCTATTGCCAATGACAACACTATCCTTACCCCTCTAAGTGCAGAAACTCCCAATGAGTCAACTCCTAAGAGGGGAGGGCACATATGTGGTGGGGGGTGGAGACCTGAAGAAGAGAAGGAATTTGAGCCCTCTACTCCCTCTGCATTCCCATACAAGGACCAGTCAGTCAGTTTGTCCCTGCCCCACATACCAGCTTCATCCTGGTACTATACTTTCCCCAATACGGTGGAACGTAGCTGGTGGCCCTAGACTTGTAGATGTAACTAACTTAAGCAATTTGCCTTTTCCTTTGCCTAGCTTTAGTGGTGGTGGGTTTAATACAAAGTGGTTTGAATGTGGGAATGGGACTCAGGAAATCTGGGATCTGTTTCCAACTTTGCCACAGCCTCTCCTAAGCAACCTTAGGTAGGTCATTTCAGTGCCCGATTTTCAGAGCTGTTCAGTGCTCACAGATCCCATTGACTTCAACTGGAGTTGCAGATGCTCAGCACTTGTGAAAATCAGACCCTTAAATCAACCGAGGCATAAAGAGGGTATTTGTAAAACAGGTAGACTTGCCTCCCTGCCAGGATGTAATTCAGTGGTTCTAAAGTTCTTTGCATTCCTTAGATCAGCAGTACTATACAAATGCAAAACAGCATATTATCCTACATCAACTTTTGGGTTTATGCACTAAAAGCCATTTCCAAACTATTTTTAAATCTGAAATTTGTAAGAAATTGAATTCCATCTGTTAACAATCAAACTTTCTACTGTGCATTTGATATGAGACATGATTGAAAACACACACATACACATATACTATGCCTAGAGGTTAGTTGTGTCATCAACATATTTGTGTTTCCAAACCATCTGGTTTTTATAAATGAAATAGACCAAAATTACTTATAAGGATTTGTGTGCTCTATAAACTCCAGACGTTTTGCATGAATTAAAGAACAGTGTAATGAAGTTTTAATGACTACATATACACAGTTAATATAAAGTTTATATTTAGCATACTGGAGGAGCAAGGAATTCAAAGTACATAGGAGGACTTTTAATCATAGGTTACTGACAGCTAAGCAACTCACTTCTCTACGTTTCTAGAGGGTGCATGGCCTTTATATGGAAGCGTACATCATACTAGCACAATGAACTGTCTACCCTGCAACAGCTCAGAAAGTCACATGGAAAGTAGATTGTTTCAAAATCTCATTTGGCAATGAAACATCTGTGCACTCCGCAGTGGCTCTGAAGCTGTTGTCCGCAATGCTTGCAGTATTCACTTACCCAGCTCAGGCAGGGCCTGTTTGAGAAAAGGGCTACCTCAGAGTTGGATCAATACTTCAGTTTATATCGTGAAGACAGGGCAGCCTGGCTATCACTGCATTGATAGCAGCGGTATTTTAACTGCATATTCAACACCTGACTAATTTTTGCTACAGCCCTTTGTTCATAATGGACAATTAAAGGGATCATGTATTGCTCTAGGGGAGTTGAAGCGTAAGGCACAAGCAAGCACATACTTAACTTTAAGCACGAGTATCTCTGGTGAAGTCAGTAGGACTGTTCTTATACATAAGGTTTAGCATGTGCACGAGTGGTTTGCTAGAAAGGCTAAGATTTGAGGGGCATGACTTACACTTTTTTTTTTTAGTTTCAAAACCAGTTAAAAAAAATTCCACTGAGACGACAGATTTAGCTTAGCGCTAGCGCTCTACAGGCCCCCAAAAGCCAGGAAAGTGTTTCCAGGCCCGCATCCTCTGAAGAGGACTAGATTAGCAGTTGCAGAAGAGTTCCGCAAAGGGGTGTGTATTGGGATGGGGTGACATTACTCAGACTACAATCTGGACTGATGGACAGTACTTCAACAAAACAACTTCAAAAACAGACTAATGAGAAACTGCTGAACTGGAATTAATTTGCAAACTGGATATAACTTAGCCTTGAATAAAGACTGGGAATGGCTGGGTTATTACACAAACTATTTCCCCCCATGTTAACTATCCCCCTACTGTTACAAACGCCTGTCTGAAATGGGCCATCTAATCATCACTACAAAAGTTTTCTCCTGTGACAATAGCTCATCTAAATTAAATTAGCCTCTGAGAGTACGGCAACTTCCACCTGTGTGTGTGTCTCTACTGTATGTTCCATTCTATGCATCTGATGAAGTGGGCTGTAGCCCACAAAAGCTTATGCACAAATAAATTTTAGTCTAAGGTGCTACAAGTACTCCTCATTTGTTTTGTGGATACAGACCAAACACAGCTGCTACTCTGAAACCTGATGGACAACTGTGTCCTCGCTTCTCCAAGCTGGGGTGCCTTTGACACAGATTTGCTGTGAGATCAACCACTCCTGACCTACCCCCACATAGCCTCAACCATGTAAATCACTCCTTCTGAGACTGGCCACCAGCCAGTCAATTACATTACATACGACCAGCAAATTCACAGTCCCAGACTTTCCCCAGAAATGTGCATCTTGTACTGCTCAGTACCCTCCTGGACAAATCAAGCTCAGATAAAGTCCAACATTCCATTAATAGAAAATATGCACAAATCTCATTATCCCAAATGAAGTTTCCCAAACACACACAGATTTAGATAAAAAACAATAAAACTACAGAGAGATTTTAAGTGATTACAAGTAGAGGCACAAGTCAGAATAGGTTACGAAGAAATAAAAAAGGTAAAACGCAAACTAATGCCCAACTTAAGAAGCCAAGTGAATTCAAAGCAAAGGTTTCTCTCACCACATGCTTTAGCTGTCTTATTGGCTAGAATCCTTTCAGCCAGGAACTCTTCCCTAGTTGTGTTAATTTCCTTGTCTTTCAGGTGGTGTTGGTGCTGTGAGTACAGATGAAGGTAGAGATCATTTGGAGTGTCTGCTCCCCATTTTTATACCTTTTTTCTTCCCTTTGAGAATCCTTATCAGCTGGGATTCAAGAGACAGTCTATGAGATGGGAACTTCCAGCTGTTTCTTTGCTAACATGTAAATTTCTCACACCCCCTTTTTCCTGCCAAAGAATGGATGCTTAACAGGGTGATGATCCATTTGATTTTGACGACATTTGGCTGAGGCAGCAGTTTACCTTTTGTCTTTGAGGGAAGGGTTTGTGCCCGGTTTTCTAAACTTGGAATGTGTCTCAATGTTACACAGTAAAATCTTTAACCTTTTTACCTACAATGTTGCTACACATTTTACCAGGACAATAATGATCAGCACAAAAAACCCCCAAAACCTCTCATCCTTATTCTTAAGGAATTTTTATTCCCATATCTCTGCACCTTGTGGCTCACCCAGTACAAGTGATCAAAACCCACAAGAGGGGAGGTTCTTGTGCAAGAAGGATCAGTGCTCGAGAGACTACCTGCTATTGCAAGAATTCCAAGCTCAGTTTTGGACACACAAGTGGCTTGAAGCGTTTAAAAAAAAGCAAACACACTTTTGAAGTTTGTCCCATGTGATACCGCCCTCAAAGCCACTTCCTTCACGTTTCCTCTTGGCCTTCAAAATTTTAAGAACCACCTTTTTTTGATCAAAGCTTTGGTAGCACATTCATGAAAATGTCACTCCAAGTTAGAATTTGCCAACAAATGAGAAGTGCAGTAATACAGACCTGAGGTGGTCTTCAGTGCAGATGGGTGTGTATTTACAGTGGGACAGCTAACACAACTTAAAATGCTAGTCGAGACAAGGCACTGGAATTTATACTGGAAGAGCTATGGGAGGTAAATGCCAGATACATGGGGGAGATTGGATTGACCTCTACTAGCTCCACTGAGATAAAAACTCGTTATCTCCACTAGCATTTTACATTGTTTGTTGTCTCCATAGAAACACACTTTTTGCAGTGAAGATCTAGCCTGACATACTATTTTATTCCAGAGACAGAAGATGTAAAGCAGAGGGGCACATTCTCAGCAGGTTTGCTTCCATATCTATTCACGTGCACCAAACCCCATGCATGAACACACATATCTAATGTGCCACACACCTAGTGCTGTACAGAACATGAAGATGGCAACCCCCCTGTCCTGAACAGCATACAAAAAAAAAGTCAAATGAGAATTGAGTGAAAATGAAAACCAAACGCTTAAGGATCAGTTTATTTCATTTTTATTAAGTTTAACATGTTAACAGCGTTGAATGCACTGAACAAAATAAAGGACACCCATGATTTTAATGCATTAAATACTTTACCCACAATCTTCAAATAGTGCATGGGATGCTGAATGCCAGGGGTTCTGTATACCTATTGCAATTGTATCTTTGTGAAAAACAACATGTGTTTCCATTTTATAGTGTCATACTGTAAAAAAAAAAATTTCCCTTTATAAACTGGAAAGATAAAGAATTAAAAAATTTTAGTTTGTCCACTTTCAACATCACAGGTAGTAAAGTTTTACAAAAACCATGGCTTTTATTATATGAATACACAGAGTTGTTCAGCTAATGCAAGGATTTTGCCTTTACTGCTACAAAATCCATTATTAGAGTGTAAGAGTAAAATTCTATCCTCAATCTGGATTTATATATATTATATTTAATATATATATTTTATTTATATTCCACTGAAAGTCAGACACACTGGATTTTCACCAACAGAGTGACAGCATTTGGCCCCCAAAAAAATCTATAAAAACAAACTAAAAGCTTAAAACTAGATATGAAGATATCACAAAATGAAGCAGCAATTACCTCGAAAGGTACAATGAGTACTTCAAGACTGTGCTCAAACTGAGTCAGTCAAATGAGAGATACAGTGAATTAAGATGTGGCTTTATAAAAACACAATAAAAAGTATTCCATACTTTTATATTTCATGGCCATGCTGACATTCCTTTACCCTCCTGCTTAGGACAAACATCAAGTATCTTAAAAAAGCCACATAATCCCTGCACCTGGTTCTAACAGTTTTTTTTAAATAAATAGCTTGAATTCCACTTTTAAAAAATGGAAAAAAAAATCCGTCTTATGAACACAATATTCCATGATCAACTGGAAACAGTTGTCTATTCAGGTTCTAGTTTGTCAGGTTATTGATATAAATCTAACCAGCAAAGATGCATTTGTCACATGTATAAAAACCCAACAGGCAGTTTCCCTCTTCCAGGATTAAAGAGAGACATATGGCATATTCATCTGGTAAAAAGTAGCTAAATTTTACCCAAGCCTTTCATAATGCACTTAACGAAATATTTTTCCTTTCAAAGAACTGGTATTTAAATAGTTTTTTCTTTACATACAGTATTCATATATACAGTACAAACACAGAACACAGAGATGCAAAAAACAGACAGATTCAGAAATTCTGAAGCTCAGGAATATTTTGGTACAAGTCCAGCGTCTCTGGATTTGAGAAAGAACCCCGCTGATCAACGTCCTTCCCTGCAATGATCTGCTTCACAGCCACTTCAACTTTCTTCCCATTTATTGTGTACTGCAAAATTAAAAGAAAACAAAACATAAGGCAACAATGAAGCTGCACTCTGTCTGGTTGCTTTATGGATGGTCCAATGGAAAAGCCACTAACACTGGAACTGAATCATTACCCCTAACAGAATTCCTGCCTCCACTGCTACGCCTGACACCAAACAGTCTCAGTTTGAAAAACAAATTGGAATTGATGAGTTTTATTAGTGATTTTAATTTTGTTTTTAACAGACAATACAGATAAAAGTTTTACAGATACTGCAAACTTTTCCCAGTTCTAATTCCCTAAATACTAATCCTGAAAGGTTTATCCACACCAAATACCAATTAGACAGGATGGAAGGGGACTTGCACAGTTTTGTATCAGTTAACCTAAGCACAGCCCAAAGACAGCATAGATGTCAAAGTGGATCAGAAGTTCTGACCAGATCAAAAATATTGTAAAATTTTACAACATAAATTTACACTGTGCACATAGTCCTTTATCAGTGTAGATTATCTATGCACCACCAAAAAATAGTTCTTTAGACATTTAACTGTAAATATGATGCAATTTCCAAGCCTTTTCAGAGTTTTTGGCATATCTGTTTTTGCTAGTTTGTAAAATATAGACCTGATCCCGATTTCACTTACAGAGGGTGTTTTACACCAGTAACTCCACCGATGCCAGAGTTATTCCCAATTTCAACCAGGGTAAAATGACAACAGAGTTGAAGCCCTATGATTTTAGATGGGAGCAGGTAGTTCGTTTCTATAAAAGCAAATTTAGGTCAAGAAATAGCAGTGTATGGAAAGATATTTTCCTTCCCAGGCAAAACCTTCAAAGCTATCTTCTTACTTTGATCACTTCACTGCTGGTACATTTTATCTGAACCATAATTAAAATGTATTCCATTGTAATTAGTGCACACTGAGCGAATTTAACTATCACGCATTCCTACGGGGCTGGCTCTGATAAATGCCTCATCACCATCAACTTTATTCTTTACATTCAGGTGATTTATGCATCTTTGAAATGTAACAATGTTATGGAGAAGACAAAGTTGCAGTCTCGAAAACCTCCTAGATCATCATTCAAGAGGGAAGTCAAAGTTTTCTTTACCTGCATGCAAACAAGGCATGCGAGGCCCTTGCCTGAAGTATGAAACCAACTGGGAGCTCCTGGTGCACAGTGCCTCTGGAAGGCAGTCCACTGAGTCAGAAGCCTACATTTGAATTTAGTTAGGCATCGATGTTTGCAAAATTAGACTTACAGTGCTTTAGAGAAAATGCTTGAAGACTTAGGCCCATATGCATATGGCCTGCCAGGAACTACCCAGCACCTTCCAGCCTTGCCAACAGTTAGCCGCTCACAGAGCGGCACGTGGCGACTGGGGATTTGACTTTTAAAATGGAGAGGCTCCTCCAATGAGTTGGGAGAAGGACAGAGAAACACCAAGCAGGCTCCTCAGACGAGGCTCCAAAAGCCTGACTTACGAAGGGGTGTGTCAGTAACTCCACTGAAGACAAGACAGGCTACTGTGCTGCACGGTTGAGAATCAGGCCCAGCACGTTCGAAAATGGAGGGTGGTGGGGGGGTCCCAAACAAATGTATAAAGGTGTCCACCATGCTGTGGAGGCAGCTGGGTTTTCCTTGGGAAGGAACAATGTTTGACTTGGCAGAAAGCGCCCCTGTGATTTAGCCATGACACAGTCATTTACTGCCAGTAGACTCTTCTGGAGACCCCAGCTCCCGCTTTCCATATCCGTACGGAACTACTGAAAGATCTCACTACTGCTTACATTTTTTCCAATTTAGGTAAAAGTTAAATGAGGGAAAGTATTTCTGATGTCCATCTCCACTTTATCAGAAGAGAAGGTTTCCCACACTGAGTCATCACTATATAGCATACCAACATACCCATTACAATAAGATTCATTCACACTTGGCTCCCAGCATGGGATACTAGACAGGATAAAGGCTATCACTAGGGACACCATGGACTTCTCCTGTCTCCCTTGTCTTGTTAAACACACTATATTAAGATCACAGATTTATAATAGCTCAAGATGGAAAAGATTCATTTCCACTGGGCCCATCCGATAAGCAGAGCAAGATATAGCTGTGTTGCAGAGAATGTGTCTGACATTAAAATGATGCCACTCTGATCCTATATATAGTGTGACTAATTATATATTTGTTAGACAAAAGTCTTATTGTAGTTATAGCTATTGTTAAAAATATGGATGGACCTGAAATTGAAATCCAAAACTGATTTCAAAGATTTGCTCAGTGCTCTCTCTCAGCTTTCAAAAACATACCATTTGAAATAGAAAAAAAACTAAAGCAAGCAAAAGCTTTTTGGCATGCTTAAAAGCTAAAATTAGCTTTATAATATGTATTGAGACAGCCCAGAAAGTATTTTATAAAAAAACATAACCCAATCTTTAGCTCAGCAAGGCACATGTATATTTATAAACCAAGGATGGGTAGGAATAGTTCCAAAAACAAGCTTAGTTGAGAAGCAAGCAAAAAAAAAGTGAAGTCTCTAGGCAACACAGACAAACTATTTATAAAACTTGAAAATGCTTTTTAAGATTCTAAAATTTCCAGGCATGTGGGTTTGAAGAGTGATGACAACTGCTCCTTAATTACTGCTCAAGGTGACAAAGAAAAAAAATTAGGCAGTGTTTTCATGACATACCGGAATGCCTTTGGTTTCTAGAATGAGGCTAGGCACATGTCTGGCAGACAGCGCTATGCGTATCGCATCCCTAATCCTTTTCACCAGATCCTGACTGAACACCTGGTCCAACGCCATCTTCAGGAAGAGGATCACCCTTTCCTCCCCTTCTTTGTTGTACTGAGGGACACAGAGACTATCTGACACCTCCTCAAAGGCTTCCACTGAAAGAGAAGAAGAGTGCTTCATGATCACATGCACTTGGTTTTCCACCGGATGCTTTATTACTACTCTGAAGGGTGTATCTCCCTTCACCTGTTCCAGCGCTGATGAGGCAAACAAGCAGATATTGACTGGGATTCTTAAAGAGAACACCTAAGGGAATTAGGTACCCAAGTGCTACACTGTCAGTGGGACTGGCCTACCTACTTACAATTTTCAAAGAAGTTTAAGGCAATTAGATAAGCAAACCACACTGAAAGTCAGCCATCCAAGTGCACTATCTCGCTTGTGGGTTTTTTTGTTTTTTAAATCCCCGTCAGTCATTCATTTCTATTCAAATCAATATCAAAATTTACTGATCCAATACATACCGACTTAAGTCGGGCCAAAAATCTTGATATACTTGTTGGATTAATAAACTTCTGTTCAACAGAGCAATACATTTTCTGATTTACTACAGCTAATTAAGGTACTTCCTATTACCACTGTCTGAGCACTTCTGGGTCCTTAAAGTATTTATCCTCAACAACCAAGTGAGGGATAGATAGGCCAATGCTATTATCCTCATTTTAAAGATGGGAAATGGAGGTCCAGAGAGACTAAGTGGCCATCACAAGGTCACACAGGAACTCTGTGTTGGAGCAGGGAATAGAATCCAAGTTCGAGCCCTGACCAGCCTCTCTCATTCTATGACTGCTTTTCAACCAGTCATGAGGTAGGATGTCTTAAGTACATTTCACCATGCACAGCTGGATGGTCTAGGCAGTACAATCTCAACTGGATTAAAAAAGGGCAAGGGACATTATCAAAGTGCAGGCTGATCACAAACTGGATCAATATTCAACTGCATCCCCAATTGAAACAAACATTTACTTGCTATACTGATAATTACACAGCAGAGACCTGGATCACATCTGATTCCGGCTCCCTATCATTTCCACCAATGTAACCTGGATCAAAATCTGGCTTGTATGTTCCAAAAACAAGACAAGGGGGAGAGATTGTTCCAAAGCTTAAGGAAGGGTGAAACTAAGTGAAATGTACCATAGGGCAATAGCCATGAACATTCTGAAAGCTGCTCCACCACCCACAAGGGAAACGGATCCTCCGGATTCCACATTGTACAAGGACAGCCTTTGCAGCAGAACAGTATCTCGATTCACTATGCCAGAGGAATGCTGACACCATCTCTCCGCCCTCTCTCATTACTGGTAACTTTCTGCTGACTTCACACAGTCACACACTGCCTTTGTGCACAGAGTCACTTATGGCAGTAAAAAAAGGCACAAGAATTTATTTCAGCTATTGATAATGGTGCAGTAAAAACAACCAAGTACTGTCTAAGAACAAACCATGGAAATAATGGATTCTTTTATGAAGTCACATAAAATGGTTTGCACGATTCTTGTTAAGCCTTATTACATGAATGCAACATCTTATGAGGAAAATGCAGTCCATTTCAGTTAATCACCTAGAGCTCTGTAGATTCTTCTGTAAGGAAGGCAATTTCACAGTCAAAGCAGTAGTTCGTTAATGATAATATCCTCTTCTTTTGCCTCTTTCCAATGTACGATCTCATGTGTTATTAATTAATCCTTTCAACAACCCTTTAAATGCTCACATTTCAGATTTCAGGCTACACAAGTCTCAGTTTCAAAACGTGGGTGAAAGTGTCCTACCTATGTTGTAGATTTCAGAACTTCCAAATCTCACTCCATTTGGATTTAGCGTACCATCACTGAAAGTCACATACAAACAAAGCAGTATTAAAACATAATTAGGCTTTAATGAAGAAAAGAAATTATGCAATTTACCAAGTTTCTCAATATTTTGTGTGGTGAAATATGCAGGAAGTTGTAATAATATTTCTACTACAAGAGATTTGTCTAAAAGCTTCATGCTCATTAAAAAAAGTTTTACATAGAATCTAAACAAACCACATTCTTCCCTTCATCATTTGTTTCCTCCAGGATCCGAAGATTCCACTGTTTCTCACTTAAACCTGCATGCACACAGGCTTCACAAAAAGTAGCCACCAATATCCAGCCATGATGTAACAAATCAGGTGCCTCTGTGACACTCCTTGGCATCTTCCCTTTCCCATCAAATGGGGCTGAGCATCTCCATTGCTGCAGCACTTCTCACTCCCTGCAGACAGTGGACTTCACAAGAGAAGCCTATAAACTAGTAGATTTCCTCATCAGCTCTAGAAACAGAGCCAACAAGCAGAGTGGGGAAGTCATCTGAAATATGCACATATTCTCCTGCAACCCAACAGAGCCTGCCAACTTTACTCCCGTTCCCTCAGAACACTTAATACAAAATATACTTTACCTGCGGCCAAGCATGACAATCCCTCCAGTCTCAGGATTTATTTTGCAGTAGTCACCATGGGCCCAAACACCTGCCAGATGGGGACAAAGAGTTAACCAGGCCATTTGCCATCAATGAAGGTCTGACTGACTTTTGCCATGCAACTACAGTTTAGTAATCAAAGACCAGAAGGGTATGTGGTTGGGGTTAAGCAAATTTAACTTTTAATCTTCTGCTTAAGTTACTCCTGAGGCAACAGAAGTAAAGTTTTAAGCAGAAAATTAAAAGTTAAATGTGTGGAGTTTAGCTAGAAGATGACAAAGGGGACACACAAGTCTAAAAGCATGTGGAAGGTTTAAGTCCTTTGATTCTGTCAGTAGGACTACTCCTGCGAATATGCACAGCCCTTAATCATCCAGGGAGCACTATTTAATCCTAAACATTGCAGGCACAATTCTAATTCACCCAGTGGTTTAACTCCCCTGACTTCAACAGAGGCTTGCTCTAGCAGGCTGCACAATGTGCTTCTGTATGGGACCCAGACTTGGGATGTTGCCCTTCCCCTGTCAGAGAGAGAGGGGGAGAAAGATTGATTGGCCTGAGCATTCTGAGAGTCAACTCCTCACTCAACATAAGGCTCAAGAGCCTGAGTGTGTGAACGGCTTAGTCATAAATGCTTTGAACACCACTCACGGTGAGGCATGACGGTCCTCCAGTAGAGATGACAACACTCCCAAAGGGGATCTTCCTTAGTATCTCCCTCCACCCTATCAGTAATTCTAGAGCAGAGGCACAATCTGGGATTATATGGCAGGCTCTGAATGGAGTACACAGGGGGCTCGCGTTTGCTTGATGGAGTTACTCTGGATTTACACTAGTGCAAAAATCAAAATGAGACCCCTAGAAGCTGGGCCAAACACAGAGCCAGATGTTTTTCTCAGCTACAGTGGGGTTAACATGGAGAAACTCCAGTGCTAGGAGCAGAAACGTGACCTAATTTGATTCAAATTTTGCTTAACCCCAACCACATACATGCACAGGCATCACTCCATTCTTCAGCTGACTAACTTTACACCTAGCTTCAGCCTGACACACAAAAAAAGGGTTTCCAACAGATCATTAAAACCACGATCGCTACAGGTTTCTCAAGGAAGACTGCTGTCAAACACAGTGATCTGTCCTTTTAGAGGTGCTACAGGTGCATGCGCACACATTTTTACATGGATTCAGTGGTCTCCTTTATGCTTAAAGACCCTCTCTGTTTAATGGCCAGTTAAGTGAAACGTACTGTAACTGCCAAGGCATCGAGAAGAACACAGTACTATAAAAGCCTAAGAAAGAAATAATCTATGGTTACAAATAAAATGCACAGCTCTTTCCAGCAGAAAGCTTACAAACGAAAGACAGATGTGTCTGTGTACTGGTAACTACTGCCGCAGCTAGGCAGAGTGCGTGCTGTGGTTTTCTATGCAGACTTTCAAATTGTAGTGAGGCAGCAATGGAACACCACAAAAACAGTGTTCTGATTTGTGACTGTGGAACAGTGTGAGTGGACAGCTGTCAAAGATCTGTTTTAAGTGCATCAGGGCTTTATTTAGAGTTGGACCTATTTTATTGTGTATGATCCTATGCCACCTGCTAGGAAGATTACAAATGTCTGCATTTCAAGTTTTTAATGTGTGGAGTCTCGCCAACCATGGTGATGTCGAGCAGTCGTCCCCCTTCCCCACTCCCATGGAAGGAAACTGGCCACTTAGTATAAACAATGGGACAGAAAAGGTTGCTAAAATTATAAACATTGCAGCAATAGTTTAATGTTGCTTATAAAATAAGAAAAGGGCGAAGGAATGGAATAGTAGACAGACCCCTGTGGTTAAGTGCAAGGTGGCACTCTCCTACTATAGATTGTGGCATCTCACAATTAAACACACTCTTCCTTGTTACTAACTAGAAACGCCTTTGTGAGGCTGTGGTTTATAAACATCTCCATCAAGCTCTGAAAAGAACTTGACTCAAGGCCTTGATCCCACAAGCCTTTGACCAGCATACAACAGGGAGTGTCATGCTGCTGTGCTTCAGTGCAAATATGAGCAAACGCTATGGGTGGACCCAGACCTCCAGAATAAGCACAAGCAAGCATCTAACCCATTGCACATCTGTCCCCGTACTCCTTTCAGCACAGAGCTGGTGCATGAGTGGAGAACGTGCCTGTCACACGAGACACTGGCTTACCCCTCGCACTAATGAGGTAGTAGGCCAGTGCTCATCTCCTAGGACTCACTTCCAATACTAGGCAGGAACAGTCTGGCATCAGCATAACAGCACTCAGTAGAAGATGGCTCCTTTCACACTTTTACACCCCACAGCGTATGCCTGTGCTGAGCCAGATCAAGCTGCTGTCGCCGTCCTCTCTAATGACAGCAGGAACAGAAAGGAATTGAGTTTTCCAGAAATTCAAATTTGATGAACCTAGACTGAAATTTAGACCAAAGCACCGGGGAATAGATAACTCTCCTATCAAACATTTGTTACAATTGCCACCCTAGCCAATCTAGATACAACTGCATCTGCCCACCCATGGGAAAGAGCAGGCCTATGATTTCGTAAACAACCACCAGTTCTGTATGCCTGGTCAGTTCAAATAATGAATGAAACATTTCACTACATACCTGGGAATTTTGAAAAATACGCTTTCCTGTATTTGTTTCCATTCTCATCATTCCAGAAGTGTGTAGGCTGACAGGGCATAGGCTTGGTACAAACCAGCTCGCCGCTTTCCCCCCAAACTGGTTTGCCTGTTCACAAACGGAGAAAGATTTTCTGCATTTCCCTTTTGTAAACTGCTGGTACCAAAGCAAAGCACATAGCATTATACAAATAATAATCCTAACACCCAGAGGCCCTGTCACTCGGTGTTGGTAGCTGATCTAAAAAGTTTATGGGCAATGGGCTAAATTCAACCTTGAATTAAACTTCAAGTGTAAGGTTAGATGATCTGAATAAAAGGTCCCCTCTGCTCTAGCCTCCGGTTATCACAAGCCTTCCCAAATACCTCTACATTAAATCCCAAAAGACTCAATTAGACTAGGGGTAGGACACCTATGGCACGGGTGCCGAAGGCAGCATGCAAGCTGATTTTCAGTGGCACTCACACTCCCCTGGTCCTGGCCACCGGTCCAGGGACCTCTGCATTTTAATTTATTTTTAAGTGAAGCTTCTTAAACATTTAACAGTCTTATTTTACATACAACAATACTTTAGTTACATATTATAGACTTACAGAAAGAGACCTTCTAAAAAGGTTAAAATGTATTACTGGCATGCGGAACCTTAAATTAGAGTGAATAAATGAAGACTTGGCACACTACTTCTGAAAGGTTGCCGACCCCTGAATTAGACCAATGTATTTCAGTCCTCAGGAGCTAAACTTTGAGCCACAGGGAGAGAACAGGAAAGACCGAAGTACTACCAATGTCCCTAGAATGGCAGGCAACTGATTAGGTGAGATACACCCAGATGATCACAGCAGACAAAGTCATATTCCATGTTGCAGAGGAAGGCAAAAAAATTCACTGAAGTTTAATAGAATTACATCAGTGGAGAATTTAGTACACTGTCTGGTATAGACAGTTCTGTAACTAGTAAACACAAGATGTTGGGATATGGTCTCATACTAACAGAGGGTCCTGAACAGCCATCAGATTTGCTCAGTCCAGTTTCTTGTGGGATAAGCTTCCACATCACAAACTACCACCATTAAGTGCAGCCTTGTGAAATGGTTTTGAGATCACTAACTCATTTACAGCTAGCCATGAGATGGTTGCCACTTTTGGTCACTGGGTTGGATTATCAGCTGATCAAGAGATGAGACAGTATCAGTCCCACAAATCACCATCCAAATCCCTGCAGCTATTACATTTTAGTTAGAAATTCTTATTGAGTTCACTGGAAAATGGTTACCTTCATCATTCCATGCTTCCACTGCCATGCCCAAGTTCCTGGCCTGAATCTCTCCTTTGTAAACTGGGATTGTAACATTCTGACCCATGAAACACGAAATGATATCTGTTCCACCTATAAACAAAAAGGAGGGATACTTAGAATTCAGACACTTGTAAAGAACTTTTTAAAAGATCAAATAAAGCCCATGCGAGTTTATTTTATTTTCACATAATACTGAAATAAAATTCCATTCACGCTAATTAACAAAACCTAGAATACACTGCCAAGATTGTAAATTGCATAGAAATAGTAGACAATGAAGAAAATGAGAGAGGCTTTTCTTACAATATTCACGCCCTCTGTTAAGGCATACACCTTAGGGACTGAATTTTTCTCTCCCACTCGTTTTACACTAGTATAAGCTTCATTAACTTCACTGTAGTAATTCCTAATTTACACACAGTGAGCATGGAGATTCAGGCTCCAGCCTACAGATAGGTCATAGATTCACAGACGTTGGAGATGAGGAAATGACACTATGCCATTTGGTTCCTTGTGGCATCTTGCAATCAAACAGAATAGCTGACTAGATAGCTGCTGTTGGTCCATTTCTATTTCTTATTCTTGTGCATTAGCACAACTGTTATGTTTAGGATCTTGGCACTGATGTGGAATATTTAAGCCTTTATTTTTTTAAAATCAGTTCTCACTTGAGGAATTAGGATATTTCTCTTCATATTTAAATAAAAAGGCAGAGTTACAACAAAAGGCCCAATCTTACAAATCTCACTCATAACAACTCTTGGACATCAGAGACTATTAATAAATGTCATCTTAAGGTCCACACTTGCTTCCATTAAAGTCAGAGACAGAACTCCCATCAGCTTTAATGGCAGAAGGATAGGACTCTGGATCTGAGGTCTAAACTAGGTTGACAAGAAGACCTGATCCTTTGTACCCCATAAAAGAGGGCCCTGTATAAGTGAGACTTTATATGGAATAGAACAGAAACTGTCCAAGTGAGCACTCTTCATACTACACTGGACACGGCTTGACGCATATCTATTAACAACTGCATACTCCACACACTGACCTGTCTATTGGGGCCATTAACTGAAACAGAAACCTGACAAAAGTCTCCTCAGGAGGAGTTTCCTGGTGAAATCAGCTATGTGGAGAACAATGTGTGCTGTAGGTTAACAAGCTTCCTCCTCTCACCTCTGTGGCCCCCGAGGACAACCAGTCAAAATAAAGAATCCGTCTTTCTTACATCTACTCTGTCACAATAATTCCATCTCAAAGTCTTCGAGTGCACCAAGTTCATTATACTAACACAATGGCATGCTGAATTATGTATAAAAACCCTGCACAAGTCAAAGCTAGTTGCAGTATAACCAAGGCTGACAGATCCCCAGTCCAATTTTCCTGTATACAAAGTTGCAAAGGTGCAACTAAGAAGAGAACTGGCTGTGGAAGGAATTAGCAAATGTAAAAAGCTTTTGGAGTATTACCTGAAATGGATCCGAGAAGGACGCTGCTCTTTATATGTTTGTAGACGTAGTCGTAGCTTTGAGATTTGAGTGGGGACCCTGTAGATAGTATAGTATGAAGTGTTTGAAGATTATGGGTGTCACCTTAAAGAGGGAAGAAAACCAAGAATTACAAACATTTAAGTTCTATCATATTAGCTATTCATCACTTAAATAAATCCAAGTAGTCAAATGTAACCCTCAGCTCACTGTCTGGACAGGCTACAAGGCCAGAGAAAGACACAGCGGGGTTTGAAGCTTACATGGTTTTAAATTTTTCTCTTCTAGCACAGCCAGCCACTTTGCACCTGTCCCAAGGATGGTGATCCTAGAGAGGAGAAAGAAATTATCAAGGACTTTGATCCTGCAAGGTACAGAATGTGTAGTCAAGTATCATAGCTGCTTAAAGCTTTAAATGATTCTAGGCATATCTTTTTCAGCAATCAAAATTAGTCAGGTCATTTGAATAATTTCTGAAGCTTTAAAAATTTTAATTCTGGCTTTCAATATTAAGCACAGCCTTCCCATCTATCGGAAAGTGTTCACTTACAGTTTCAAGAATCTGTAACTACAGAGCACTCCAAATACATTAGGAAATCTCTTAACATACAACTCATTCATTTGCCAAAAATGCCCTGTTTAAGAGGGCAGCGTCGTCTTGTTACAGTCTGTCGTGTGTCAGAATTGTGTCATTTCAGTGCAATGTAACAGAAGACAGTAATCCAAATTTTGCTCTCAGATACACACTCCATTCCAACTAAAGTCAAGGAGAGTTGCATAGTGTATATATGGCTACATGCTGAAGAATTCTAGAATTGGGGTGATTTCATAAGGAGAAAATGCTGGTTTAGCACCTTTCAGCTACTCATAAAACGAGGCAAGTTTTTGCTACACTTGCTGCGTTAAAGGCTAAGGCACCATGTTTGGGATCTACATTTGAGCAGTCTCCTCCTTTTCCCAGCTGCAAGTTACAGATCTTTAGGACAACGCAATCAGCTCTGCAGCTTTACTATTCACATTACATAAGATAATCACACCAACAACACTGAAGGCACAGTGTGAAATAAATATTTCAATTAATGCAGTAAAGATGCATAGCTGGAGAATGCTGTCAAATGCAAGAAACAAAGAAGTCAGCTAAAGAAACAGGAGTATAAACATTTTCCTTGAATGCTACCCTCCTTTCCCCCCCATCAAGCTTCACAACATCCCAATGAGTTCAAATATTCTTGTAATACCCATTTGATCAGGTCCTGAGAGGCAAAGTGATTTACTCAAGGCCTGTACCAGAAATAGAACCCAGGAGTCCTGGCTCCATTCCCCTGATCAAGCCAATGGATTCTAGAAACATCACAAGCAGCAATGCACTGAAAAGAAATCCCACTCAAACTGTGGAGATGGAACAGTGGGTGTTATTCAGTTTGAAAAAGTTAAACTATCCAAAGTAACCAATGAGGCTTAAATACATACATCTGTCTACATCAGTTAAAAATATAACTGGGGCTGAAACAGAATCTCAAGAGCTTCATTTGCCTACTGCTTTAATATGTGAGTTCCAAGATGCCATTCATCTAACCAGGAAACAGATTTTTAAATGACTGCATATAACTCATTTTCAGTTCTCTGATCACAAGAAAGGAGAGGGGAAAACACGTTCCCACACACCGATTACAAGTTCAAATAAAGCCTCCCCCCAACTCCATCTATTGCCAGAAGTGTTAGTTTGATCTATACATTAACTTTCTTCAAGAAATCCTGCTCCTGTGCAAGTAATGCTCAAGTGATTTGTGCCGGCATTATGTTAGTTTTACATGGTGGCAATAAACTCCCTTGAAGAGATGCTGAAGTGTATGAGAATTATTATTTTTGCAAGGCGCTTTCAGAGACATGCAAGTGTATGGAATAGTGCCTAGAGCACGGGATGGGCACCCATTACTATAAAGCAGGGGCAAGCCACGGGGCCCTGTGTCCAGCAAGCAAGTTGGGGGAGAGGGAGCAGTCAGGGAACAAAGAGCAGGGGGGAGATCAGTGGACAAGGAATGGAGGGGGGTTGGATGGGTCATGGGTTCTGAGAGGGGTAGTCAGGGGGCGGGAAGTGGGTGAGGGTTAAATAGGGGGCAGGGCCAAGCTATTTGAGTAGGACATGCCATTGGTTCCAGGAGCTACATGGAGCAGGGCAAGCCTCTGACCCCACTTGAGGGCCAGATTAAAAACAAACATCGGGAGGACCAGATAAAGCTCTTGTGCTGTACTTTGCCTACCCCGACTTAACCCTTTAGTATGGGCTAAAACCAGCCTTACTAAGCAGAATCTTCACTAAAATTATCCCAAATCAAAATAGTTTTTGCTATTCAATATCACCAGGGTAAACTGTTATGTGTAGCACACTGCACCTTCATGACAGGACAAGGTAACAGCCAACGTGAATATTTTGCAATAAGTTACATTAGAATGCTACCATACTGTTGGCTAATGCTTTCAGCAATAGATTAAAATATTAGACCTGCATGCATACTTGAACTTCTTTCCTTTCCATGTATCCAGATGATGCTCAGAAATAATCTGTTCTACTTCTAGACTAACTTTTTAACCACTGCTTTTGCTCTTAAATCCCATTAAGTTTCAACAGATTTTTATTAACCTTCCAGTAGAAACAATTTCACTAAGATGTATCCTTTAATTATAATAGCCAGCGCCAAAATGTCATTTGTTAAATACTGCATAGCATGAAAGGCAAAGTGGTATTTTAATTATTAATTGGCAATAGTTAGATGATGTGCATTGTATCCACTTTCCACCACAAATGCATTAAAACTGAGCATTAAGTCATTTAAAAAAAATTGGGTATTTTCAAGATGGTATAGTTATAAAAATCAGTGCTCTGTCCAGTGTGCACAAAGGTAAAATATCATGGAAGGACTTAAAGCTGCTTGTGTTTCAATTGTGCTATTTCTTTATAGATCACTAGAGGGCACCAGTCACCTCATTATATTCACACAGGGATATATGACAAAGAATCAAAGATTAGAAAACAAAATATGAAAATACAGGCAGCCCTGCTGAATGGTCCCAGGCAATTTAAGGCTTTCAAATTCTATCAGGCACCATATTCAGGTTTATGCTGAGTAGTCTGAAATAGAGGATTCTTATTTCAAATTCTGAGTGGACTGAGAAATTACTCTTTAGACTGTTTCCAATTACTGCCTTTTGAAAAAGCTGCTCTTAAAACTGACTATTGAACGGACATGCATTATTTACAGAGAATCAAAACGCATGAATGAATTCTAAAACACACCGTTCAACCCTTTGTCTTTCACTCCTTCTAAAAGAGTATTTCAGTCTAAGATTTCAATAGTTTATCCTAAATTAAGCCAAAGTTTTACGACACCCTGTATGTTGGCTTCAGATCAAGCAAACAGGCTCTATTGAAGCTGTTTTTATGTGGGATTAGTAACAGACTAATGAGTGAAAACAGCAATTTCTAGGACTTAAAATGAGAAGAAGTTCTATAGTTCACTTCAACATCTTGTTTACCTACCCTAGTCGGTCAACCAAATCCCAGAGCACATTGGGCGATGGAACAAGAGGAGATCCATCATACAAGACCACTGAAGCTCCTGTAGCAAGCGCAGACACTAACCAATTCCACATCATCCAGCCAGTCTAGAATAGACAAGACTTGCATGTTAGTTTCTATCTTTGTGAGCTCACGTATTCCAATGGAGACATCTCTCCCAACTATTTATTGACCTGTGAACTCAATCTCTCAACGTTACCTGAGAATACCACTGCATCAGAATCCATGGAACAGTTTCAACAGCTAACATCACTGTAAATCATGGGGAACTCCAGTGAAGCTACTCAAGATTTACACTGGTTGAAGCTGACTCAGAACCTGGCCCCTGCTTTAGCAACCTTATTTGGGGCCTTCCAAAAGGGAAAAAGACAATTAATGTGTATGGTGGTTTTAAGTTACCCCAATAATATATTCATAGGTTTAAAGCCAGAAGGGACCATTAGATCACCCAGTCTTCCTGCCTAACACACATGCCAGAGAGTTTCATCCAGTTGCTCCTGCACTGAGACCAGTAACTTGCAAGCAACTAAGGCACATATACCAGAATGGCTTCCTGACTGATTTTGAAGACATCAAGAGATGGAGACTAATACACGGAATAGCAGAGTCCCATGTACTTATACCAAGTTACAATTACTGTAGGGTATAAGACTTACCTGGTAATTACAGTCCAAAAATACAAGAGTTTTATTTTGTGTAGCAACTTTCACAAGTACTTTAGGTGGTACTTTATGTGGTATTTAGCCCCAAATACTTCACAGGATACAAGTGACACCAGGTATTTGAGAGAACTAAAACACCAGTTCTGACATGGATTGTAGTATCCATGGTCTAGTTTATGACACTCCATTGCTGCTTTACACTGAATCCCATCATACACCAATGCAATACGTCTTGACATTTTTAAATCTTTTAATCAGAAACTATGGAAGTTCCAGCATTCAATGTATATACGTATCTCCTTGCGGAACACAGGTATGGTGCCTGAGCTAAAAAACACTTGGGGGAAGGAGTCTTCCCTCCCGCCACCCTTACATGCCACTTTGTTGGCAAATGGGGGTCTGTAGCTGTCCACGAAAGATTCTACATGGCCCAGGCACTGAGGTTTTTAAAGGTTTTTTTGAGGTTTTTAAGGTCAGACTTGACAAAGCCCTGGCTGGGATGGTTTAGTTGGGGTTAGTCCTCTTAAGCAGGGGTTGGACTAGATGACCCCCTGAGGTCCCTTCCAACCCTGATATTCTATGATTCTATGGCATCTGTAAGTGGTCTCACTTGCCCAACTCCAGTGGAAGCTCCAGCAGACAAGTCTTGCTAGGAGTATCTTCATAGCACCGAGCGCTGGAGATGGTGGTTTTTCAGAGTGGCTTGGGAGAAGTAGGGGTTGCTCTAATTTATGTAAAGGGCCATAGAAGCCCCTGTTCTGGCCTTCAGCAGAACTCAAACTAAGCAAAATATGAAGTTTTCCCACACCTCTAATTTGTTCTGCCTCAAACTGCTTCAGCTTAAGAGTTTATAGAAAGATCTGAGTTCATGCACACCTCTGCCGAATACATCTACTCCTATTTCCTGGTTTGCCATTATGTATGGATCTAAACAAGGATGGGGAAAAATTACCAGATTCCTCAGTGGAGGCAATGCAGGTTAGCTGTTACTGCCAAAAGTTTATACAGGAGCTCACCAGGGAAAGACAAGCTAGCCAAGCAGAAACTTCTTTTGTACCATGTACAGTATGGCAGATACCTTCTACTTTGCTACTGCCCAAAAATGATATAAACCAACTTTGAGAGATGAATTTACACCTTCCCCGACAGCATATAAGTGACTATTGGAGCATGGAGAGCATCCTGGTTTAGTAAGAGAATATTTAAAATGTTTGAAAAACCCTAAACTACCCTTTTAGACTTATTTTCTTAAAAAGTACTGTTAAGCCTAAGTTGCACTGTGTTGACTACACTAGCACCAAATAAGGCCTGTTAAACTCAAAGGAGTCACAAAACAGCCTGTCTATTTTCTTTCCTTTATATTATTAGAAGTCACTCATTTAGAACATGGGCATTTCCACAGTAGAGAAGTGACCAGTGGGCCATCTGGCCCACTATCACATCTCTGACAGTGGCCAGAACCAGGTGCCTCAGAGGAAGATACAAAGAAAAAATGTCCCAGTGCACTTATGGGGTTCCCAAGAGGGGGCAACTGTTAGAGAGTTTGGCTCATATCCCAACCATGAAGTTTAATAGCCTTTTAGATAGCTCCTCCACCAGGCTCCTAGGGATGAAAAGATTCTTGCCACTCTGGCAATTTTACCCTGTTCATCTTGACGCTCTTCTCCAACATGGCCAGATCCCCACATGATACAGAAAAGTAGAACATGCTTTGAAGACGCAACTGAGTATGTCATTACAGCAATACAGCTATGCTTAGAGAGACCACCACTAGAAATACATAGAATTAGATATGCAGTACTATGGGAAATGTCCTGCTGCTTTAAAAGAGTGATTTATAAAATGTCATACGCCACACTTGCCGTTGTGTAGTACATAATAACGTCATTGCTGGTCATGTTGCCATGAAGAATATGCTCCTTCAGGTGCTGAATTAGTGTGCCCTGAAAAATAAACAAGTGAAGGGAAAAATAAGTTTATGTAAATATAAAGCAAAGATCTGGTGGCCAGATTACTTCTCAATATTCTCATGCTGCACAACCCCCACCAGTGAGGTATTTCAGGCTTACAGATAGGTACTGAATTCTACCACCTATCAAAGCAAAAAACAGGCAACTCCTCCCACACCTATCCACATAAGCAAGGATAGCATTCTCCACTCCCCTTTTGTGCAACTTTCCATTCTCCTTCACTAGATCTCAACAGCGCTTGTGCTTAACCTAAAAAGGGAGCAGGTGGTTTATTATAGAATTGCAGCATCACTCCATGGCCAACCACTAGAGTACTGAATCATCCTATGTAGCCCATAAGGATTTGCCTACATGGGCAAACTGACCAAGAGAACTGTAGCAGTAGTTCTATCTATGCCCGTTGATATCACTATTTCTGCAGATCTGTTTCCCCAAGCAAACAAGTCCTTTGACGTGGTTTCACACTCACAGTAAACCCAGCTGACTGGAAGGAGCAAGGGACCCAGAACTGCTCTGGACTTAGGCTTCATGGCACAACACACTAAGGTCATATACTAGGTCACAACAGTAGCTCAAATGGTCTCAAATTCTAATTCTTTGGAGGATGCAGACAGAACTATGTAGACCCCCTCCTAAGCATTTGTACAGCTAGCATCATGGACAATGACAATGCGCTTATCTACGATATTACTTACTTTTCTCTTTTGGTGGAAATGTGGCTAAAATACTTTTTGGATCATCATTCAAGAGTGACTTTCCAGGATCAATGGATTTATAAACTGCTTCCCTGTGTCATTTTACTACAGGGACACATGAAAATGGTTGATTTAAAAATGAAAGCTGGGCTTGGCATTTTTGCCAGTGCTCATGGTGGAGCTATTAGGGACTTCACATGAATCAAGCAAAACATATGTTGAAAGAAATCTATTATAGATAAAAATTTAAACACAAAAGAAACTAATTTAAATTGCACATGCTTTAAGGGATGGAAAGGAAAATAAAAATTTACAAGCAAATCCAATTTTCCCTTAGCATCTCAGAGGAGCCACATCTGGATTTTACCTAATACTCCAGTGTACTAAGATATCACAATGCTGCCCTCTAGTTACAGACTACTTTCTGCAACCTGCAATTTAAGCACAAATCATGTCTTTGCCATACCATAACCAGTAACTTAGAAACATTCTTGCACAAGACATGCACGTTTAATGGGACTGTTCACAGTGTACAAGTAAACCGCAGGCTTAAGTCTTTGCAGGAGCAGGATTTTTTAATGGCACCCTTACACTTACAAGTCATGTAGAAATTATTGAGACTATACCTCCACCGGATCAAATTCAATTAAATTTTTGTTGCCTCTCTTCTTGCCAATTCACTCTTTACTATTACAGAGCCTAAGAATCCAAATGAATTTTTTTAAGGTGAATCCACCCACAAATTATAAACTACTACTATGGAGAAAAAGGAGTGTAAACCAGGTTAAACTGGTAGAAGACTGCTGAGCTCTTCTGAAAAAAATCTACTCCATTATATCTTGGATTCTAGCTGAAGAACCCAATTCTCCATTTGCTTACATGGGTGTAAATCAGGACTAACTGCTGAGGTGTCAAACCAGAGTAAGGGAGATTAGAATTGGGGACTATGTTTCTATGATTCAGGAATTTTTTTTTAAAAAAAAGTTACTGGATAATTTGTTAGAGAACTTAAACAAAAACTCTACAAGCTCGACACGTTTCTCTTTAGAAAACAAGCTTCAGACAGTAAGGACTTTTGGTCCTTATTGACCTATAACTTTCAGCTGTGGACCTAAAGGTGAAAGGTTTCTCATAGTCAGTCAACATCCACTGAGCCAACCAGTCCCCCTTTGAAACTATCAGCATCTTACATCACCACGTACACACAATAGGATGGCGGTCCTATGGTCATAAATAGGACAGTGTGACATTGCAGCCCCAGGAGAGAGGGCCTACCCCTGCTGAATGAACCATGCATTTTGGTGCTCCTGTCGTGCCAGATGAATACATGATACAGAGAGGATGACTGAAGGGCAGCTGTTCAAACTCCAGCTGTGGGGCCTGGTCTCCTTTCCCAGTAGCAAGGAAATCTTCAAGAAAAACACTGCACAAGGAAGAGAGGGAAAAGCAACCACTTAAAACAATTTTGTTTTTTAAAGTTGAAGTTAACTGCTACTCAACCATGGACATCTACAAGATCACTTTCTGACCCAAAAGCAATTACAATAATGCAGGCCGTATATGTAACCCTACTTTTAGTCTTTTTACTTCAGACCTTTGTTTAAATTGCTTAGTTGTTTGCGGGTTCTCTTTAAAATGAAGAATCACCAAAATGTTTAAGAATAAGACATTAAGGACTATATTTTAACAGGCCTACAAATTTGCACATATAAACAGTTGCCAGCCTTAAAAGCCCCATACAGAGGCAGAAGTAGCGAGTAGGTACTTGTATAGCCCCATCACACAACTAGAGGGCTTGTCTACATTGTGACTTACCCCACACAGCAAGTCAAGGTGTGAACCTACAGCCCACCAACTTGTGGCACAGTTAACATCCTGTACAGCCTCTGCTCCAGGCATCCTGGAAGTCCCAGGATGCAAAATCAGCCTACTCTACTTTCAAGGAGTACATTAAGCCATGCACCGGGACCTCCCTGTGCTGTAGCTGAGTCCAGATGGAATGTTACTATGCAGCAAGTGGGGACATAGAACACCTTGTCTTGCCGTAGGTCCAGGTTATAGTAAAGACAGAATAGCTGTTATGACAGTCAGAAGAGAGCTGTGCTGGCCCTTGATTCAGCTGTAAATGTACTTCTGGTTTGTAGTATCAATTTCAATGAAATTGTTCTGGAGTGACACAGAACTGGACTCTTATCAACTCTGAACAGTAAATAAACCAGCCAACAAAGTGTCATTTAAATGGTTCATTGCTTGATTTTGGAGCATGCTTTCCTCTCCTTGTTATACAACAGCTTCTATACATAAAATGTGATAATAGAATATTTCACAAAGCAAACATTTTCTTTAAGATGATCAATAAATCAAACTCCATAGTTGCCATTTTATTGCTTTTATGAACACTTTTCCGCACTTTTCACATTCAAGTTTATCTGCAGTTTCCAGCAATCAACTAGTAAACAGCAATGGAAAGCAAAATTCAGAAGGTCTAATGAGGGTAGCGTGTTGCTTTGTATAAAGCTAAATGAAGTGGATAATGTAATTTTACTGGAGCTCCTATGTTACATCAATTCTTGCTCAGACAGTGTGAAATATGACAAGAGTAAAAGATATTACAAATGTATGTTGGGAAAGAAAGGAGAGGGAGACAACAGTGATAAATCTAGTATTGAAAGTTGAAAGATGCATTCATTTTGTAAGCAAACTAATTCCATCTCTCTTTGTAGAGAGATTTCTTGTTGGGTCAATGCCAACAACTAAGGGGGAAGAAGTGTTGCAATGAAAGAAAGCAGATCAATTGCTCATTTAGCTTCATGCTTGTCAGTAATGGGGATTTCTTTAATATAAGCAAAAAGTTTACAGAAATACAAAAATACTCTGTCAGACTAGTAAAAATGTTATGTATCCCCCACCCTCATTCCCACCCATTATTCAGTCACAAGTGTGTGAAAAAATTCTGCTGAATGGGCAGTTTATAAAAAACAACCTTATTTTGAACCAAGACATTTTCTTTCAGAATACTGCAGCATCCTTAAGCAGTGCTAGAAACCTAAGCTCACCATCACTATACTAGAGCACGCAACAAAGTGAAATGAACTAGAAAGTTTAAAAAAAAAAAAAAAAAAATTGTTCAAGTCAACTTCCAGGCCTGATCCTAAAGTCCAAAAACTCAAGAATCATTCCAACAGAGTTAACAGGCTAAACTCCCTGAATTTATAAAAGATGTAAGTGAGAGCAATGACTCCACTGACTCACCGGAGTTACTGAAGTATAAGTGATAACAGTGCTGACCCAATAAAGCCACTTGTATAAGAACTGTATGATCAGATCCTAAATTATGTGCTAGCTACAGAAAAACAAGTTGAAATGGAAAGAAGCCAAAAAATCTAATCAACCGAGAATAAAAAAAAAAAAAAAAAAAAAAAAAGCTATAAAAATATGGTTTCCTTCAGTGTCAAGATTATGCCACAACTCTGAGAAGAGCTTCTTGTGCTATTTCAAGTGTCCATTTTCTTCTCCATGAGATCTATATTGCTGCTTGCCTGAGGATCCTTTAAGCATCAGGCTCCTGTTGCATACGATTCTTCCCAAAGGATATGGAGTTGGGCCCATAATACAAAGTTTTTAATTAAACAAACTGCCAAATACTAAGATCTCCCAACATTCAGGGATGTACCGGTTAGAAAAAAAAAAAAAAAAAATCCATGTAGGGTTCCGGGTCCATCCCATCTCTAGTTCGGATGGGGCACGTGCCCCAAAGTTGATTTTGTCCCATTACCTGTTTGGTATTTTAGAAATATCTATCACTTCTCTTGATGAAACATATGGAATCACCACCACTTTTTTTAAATCTGGGAGTCCTAGAGAAAAAAAAATGAGTAGAAAACCATTATTCACTTATTTCTAGTTACATAAACAAAAGGCCCCTTCTCTTTTCAGTTAGTTTGTGTAATTTATGTACTGAGTAATGGAAACAATTCAAGCTTTTCCCCAACTCCCATCTCTGTTTTGTCACTGACAACGTCAAACAGCACCAGCAGCAAAAGACTGAAACTTTGATGCAAACACAGTGTAACGACAATGGGAGGATTAGAACCAGCCCCATGGGCCAAGTTTTTCTATTAGAAAAATCCACACAACTCCAGTGAGTCTCAAGTTTCCTAGGCATACATTAGAGCTGAGTTTGGCCATATGAACGTGCATACCAATACCCAGCTCTATACACCATTGTTCATCAGGAGATCTCAAAGGAGAGTACATTATCCCTATTTTACAGAGAGGGAACCTGAGGCACAGAGAGGTAAAGTGACTTTTCTAAGGCCAACCTTAGCAAATAGCCAAGATGGGAATAGAATCAGGTCTGAGCTCAGTGCTCTATTCACTGGCAAAACACTGCCTCCATCTGTTCAGCATAAGCACATATATATTTATGAGGAAAAATGCTGCAAGTGTTCCATAGTCTCTCTGCTTTGAGTGGAAAGGCCCAATCCCATGTAAGTGAGTTCAGCAATATGCTCTTTCCCTCTAACCCTGCAGAAATCCCATCATGTGAATTATTCTCATCAAGAGGAAAATAAGGATTCTTATAGTTGCTGTTTTAATTAAAAGAAACCAAAAAGGCTAAACAGTTTTGCCTAAAGAAGATTTGATTTCCTCATCATTTATAACAGCTTTGAAGTTGCCCACACGCTCTATGGGAGATAATATGGTATGAACTGAAATACCTTTTACTACACTATGCAATTTTTCCATGTGGTTATGTTCTTTGCCATTGTATATGACAGCTTCAACAGAGAAGATTAGCTTTGGTTGAATTTGGGAAAACCTGTCCAGTACGCCCTGTGGAGAAAATGGAAAGGACAAATAATACAATCATGAATACCACTGCAAAGGGGAAAAAGCCAATAATTGCTAAGTCCAAGCCATGTCACAAAATGTCAAGACCAAACCAACCAAACCAAACCCCACACAGGAATGGTAATGTACAAGGACAACGTTAAGAGACTACTCACTTCTGTTTTCTCCATCCACTCCCAACATTTTAAGTGAGAGCATCAATCTGTTTTATAATCCCAATGTCTATCCCAAAAATTACTTACTGTGTGTTAGACCAATTACCCAGAATACCACAGTAACACTATTAGTTGTAGGGCCACATTCACAAAGGTATTTAGGTGCCTAACGATGGAGCTAGGTGCAAATATGCCTAAGTGGGTTAGGCACCTAATGACCATGGATTGTAAGGGAGATAAGTGCCTACCTAGCACGAGGCACCTACCTGCATCATAAGGCACCTAAATCTATTTGTAAATCTGGCCTGAAGCCACTGCAGCAAAACATTTGTCTAACCAACCACCACCCCTCTCTGCGGGGGGGGGCGCGCCAAGACTCCAACAGAAAGGCCACATCAATTTGAAACCATTTATTCTGCTAGTGAAGATTAGTAAAGGAAACACTAACTTGATTAACATGATTAGGCATTGCAAAAAAAAAAAAGTTAATGCAGTTCTTTCAGCTTCCTCTCCGTAGGGCACAAATACTAAACTATAGCACAACAGCTGAATGTTAACTGGAGTCTGTTTTCAGCAATGAATCAGTACTATTCTCACATATGAGTGATCAGCACTTGGTGGATTTACACCACATGCTAACACCTTCCTGAAACGCGGCTTTTGTAAATCAACAGCAAGGACCAAATCCTATTAATAAAAACATCTAAGCAGATCTCTCCTCTCTAGCTGTGTTAGCTGAAATATTAATAATCATAATATTGACAGAGTTAGTCACAGCAGAAGAATCTCCCAAAATACTGCAAAGCCAGAGACCTCACTAATAGAGCTGAGAGAATAAATTGATTTTTCAGTTTAGTGACTGATCCCAAAGATTACATTTTTGGGTCAAACAAATATTTTGTTCAAAACAATTGTTCTCCTCCTTCCCCCTCCAGATTTTCCTTCGAGGGATTTTTTACTCTTAAAAAACTAAATTTTAAAGAGAAACAATTTGCAACTATACATTTGGAAATGTTTTAACTTTTCTTTCCACCAAATTTTAAAAAAGGAAAATATACCAGATTAGACCCAAGTTTGCAAATAGTTTCAGTCACCTTGAAACTTCATTTTTCAGCAAATAAATTTGACTAGAAAATTTCACCTCAGCTCTGCTCACTAGGATATTTATTCTCTGCCAGCCACCTTCATTCCCTTTTGCTTCCTGCCTAGCCCTTTGCATATTAGCCCAAATAAGATGCAACAACTAGTTTTCTAGGAATTCCTGTGGGCTTCTTATATACTGCACTTAGAGCAATTTCCTTAAATCATTTGCCCAGGAAGACTATTATTTATTTCATACACACAGTAAATGTGGTAACAGCAGCTAAGAAATTGTACTAAATAAATAAGCCACTTGCAAGTGTCCTACACAGAACCAGCCTTTGGGACCAGACCATCTGAAGTAGAAACCTAATTAGACCACTACAGTAAACTGGAAGTCCCCTCCTCCTGCATAAAGCCAGAGTAGTTAAGCTCTGTGTAGGCTTGGGAAAGAGACTTCATCCACTCAACCTGCAGGCACAGCTGTATGACTACAGCCTGTGTATGCCTATTTCATCTTTTGCAGCAAAACACCAGCAACTGTCCCTATGCAGATTCATTCAATCCAGGGCCAGAAGGAGGATTTTGAGCCACTGGCTCTGCACAGCTGAGGATAAACGTGGCTTGATTCTGCTCTCAGTCCAGTGTGAACAGGAGTCAGTTCATGGAGTTACTCTCATGTAGGATTGATGTGAGTAAGATAACCAGGCATCTGGTACATCTTTCCAGCCTGTATCTTCTCCATGTTGGCCTAGTCAGGGGTGGTATGCAAACTCCTGAAGGAGTGTAGAGACCCCTTCCTGCATAACCTCTCTAAAGTCCACACAGCCTCACCATAGGTCTTACGGTGGTACAGAGGTCCTCATGCCAGTTCTCCACAGAGAGAGTTTCCCCCTTAGTTCAAATATTACTTCTGAGTTTTGCAGACATTCCGCTTGCACTTTGGGCACTAAGCACTTCTTTGTCTCCTTTAAATTCTACTCTCATCTGACTCCACAAGTTGTCCTAGTAACAGTCACTCATCAGCTCTCTGAGCTATCAGTTAAAGAAAAGCATTTTACAGTACACAGAAAAGCACCAAGGTGTGTTTCTCAGGGAAGTGGAAGGAAGAAGGGGAGAGAAAAGGTGAAACAATACATTCAAGCTTCCATCATAAAACTGCAGGACTGGAATGGACCTTGAACGGTCATTTAGTCGAGCTGCCTGCCCTCAAGACAGGCCTAACTTCTCTAGACCATCCCAGACAGGTGTTTGTCTAATGGTTAGCCTGCTCTTAGAAACCTTCAACTTCCCTAGGCAATTTGTTCCAGTGCTTAACTACCGTGACAGTTAGGAAGTTTTTCCTAATGTCCAACCTAATCTACCCTTGCTGCAATTTTAAGCCCTTTCCTTCTTGTCCTAGCCTCAAAAAATGTACTGAGGTAGTTGAGAAATCCCCAGTCTCACTCCAGTCACATGACATAGGTTTTCAAGAAACTATTATCTAAAGCATTCGCTGTGGAGAAGACCCAGACTCAGACACTGATTTAATTACATTACAACATTAAAGTCATTCTCCAAAGAGAGCTTATGACCACGTCTGTGAGAGTCTCAAATCAGTTTGCCATCTTATCCATTTGTTTGCAGTGTTTTTCAGGAATTGCTCAAGTGTCCCAGTAACAAGCACACACTAAAGACTGCAGTCTCCCATGCTGAATCCACTGTCTAAACCAGCAGCTTTAAAAAAATTTAAACACAGACTGACAATACCAGTAATGTTCTGTGTTCTGTGCAGGAGGAGCTAGAGGGAAGGGAAGAGGAAATCCAAGACTGAGACAATTACAAGTTGGGAGATCTTATCTGGGCCATCTTAACCTGCCGGACTGGATTCATGACAGGATGAGATCAGATCACCCCAAATCCACCTCTGAAAGAAGAATAAATAGATGGAACTTGCTTCACTGGCAGTACTGGGACTTGAATCTAACTAGATAGCTCACCAGGGATCAAATCTCCAGGAAGCCCAGATACATTAGGATTAGCTTGTATTCTCCTAGGCACAGATCTCACACTCAGAACTGGGCAGGTAGCCTCCTGTTCCTGCATGGGACCCCTCTGACCTCAAGGGGCTGTCCACAGGGGTCTGTCCACACAGTTCTCAGTGCAAGATCTGAACTTATGGTTTTATGTCCACCTACTTATGCATAGGCCAAACTGTTCCCTTCGCCTGTAGCTATACCTCTGAGGCATAAAGGAGACCCATGGAGGGTGTTGAAGAGGTGAGGGAAGAGAAGGGCTCCACTCAGGAGGGAACCCCTTAGTTCTGTTTTATTTGCCTCAGGCAACAGGTTTTCTCCAGCCTTGCAAAGTACTCCACTTGCAAAGGAACAATCAGTTGCACACAACAAAATGGGAAATGACTGCCTAGGAAGGAGTACTGTGGAAAAGGATCTGGGATTCCCAGGGGATCACAAGCTAAAATATGAGTCAACACTAATGCTGTTGCAAAAAAAAAAAAAAAAAAAAAAGCAAAAAAGCAAAAAAATCATTCTGGGATGCATTAGCAGGAATACTGCAAGCAAGACACAAGTAGTAATTCTTTTGTTCTACTCCATGCTGATTAGACCTCAACTGGAGTATTGTGTCCGGTTCTGGGTGACACATTTTGGGAAATATGTGGACAAACTGGAAAACAAAGTCTAGAGAAGAGCCACAAAAATGATTAAAGGTCCAGAAAATATGACCTATGAGGGAAAACTTGGTTTGTCTAGTCTGGAGAAGAGAAAACAGAGGGGACATAACAGTTTCCAAGTTCATAAAAGACTGTTACAAGGAGGAGGGAGGAAGATTGTTGTTCTTAACCTCTGAGGATAGGACAAGAAGCAATGGGCTTGAATTGTACCAAGGCCAGTTTAGGTTGGACATTAGAAAAAACTTCCTGCCAGAGTGGTTAAGCACTGGAACAAATTGCCTAGGGAGGTTGTGGAACCTCTCATTTGAGATTTTTAAGAGCAGATTGTCCAAACACCTGTCAGTGATGTCTAGATAATACTTAGTCCTGCCATGCGTGCAGGAGCCTGGACTAGAGGACTCTCGAGATCCATTCCAGTTCTATGATTACTGATCATTTATATTGAGGTAACATTTAAGTCACTTAACCAGGTTGGTCCTCACTGTGATTTCTACAATGTGAATAACAAGCAACAGTCCCTGCCTCCTAACACTTCCAATCTAAAAATCTTTAAGAATGAACAGGGATTCAATACTCCTATACTACCATTGTGGTTTGTATCTAGTACGGCTCATGATATGCTAGAAAGTTTCTAATCCTGTAAGATAGAGTTTATGCCTTAAAGTGGATAAGAAAATGAAGGTCAAAACTTGTTCAAAGATGCCAAGCGAGAAATGTTATGTCATGATCATTTTAGGGTTTTCTGTGCAGCAGTTTCATTCTGCAAAGACAGATTCTACCCAAAAACTGATACTTACAATAAGATTTTATATACGAGTGTCCAACCTTCTATATTATCCGTTAGGACTTGTGATAAGGTGACAGGCAGTTGCAAACACAAGCTTATCCATAGTGACTCAACATGGGTCTGTGTCTCAAAATTCAAAAAGCTAAAATGAGAAGTGCCTTCTATGTTACTGGAAAACCAGCCTGATACTCAGAGATGCAGATCAGACTAAAGATGAATTAGATTAGAGATTATAACTATGACATGGCACAACACTGCTAGTAATATCACTTGCTAGTTTCTACATGCACAACTAGAAGCTTCCTCTCCCCTCCTAAGGTCTCTTCCAACCCCAATCTCCTAGGATTCTATGGTAACAGGATAAAAGTAAAACTAGAAGAAGTACTGGAAGAAAGTATACTCTGTTTTTCCTTTGGTCATACAAAGACTTGCAAAACCATCCTGTGGCAGTGTATATTGCAGGCAATTAGCTCAGTATAGTTCAAAAAGAGGATTAGATCTATGAATAGGAATAGCTTCTGCAGTTGTAAGCTATCTTAGCTAGCATAGGAATAGTGATCCGAATGTTTCAGGGCATAAATTGACTGAGAGGAAGAGGTCAGAAAGGGGTTCATGAGCTGGAACCATATTCAAGAGAGGCCACTTTGACCTCAGGAAGACTGTCAAATTCCAAGAGCCTGTTCTATCTTTAGGTGCCACTCAGTATTAACTGATGGTGCTTTTTGTGATCTGTCCTCTAGGAATTAAGCAAGCACCAATTCATTTAACCAATTCAAAGTAGTAGTCAGACTTGAATAACTATTGCACACTACCAATCCATGCTTGGATTTCTAAATAAGCAATTTAAAGAGACGACTTGTGAAACCTCACGGACTTGACAACCTAGTTTTTGTTCAAGTTAATGGAATCTGGAAGCCCAATTTCCATGACAATTTGAAAAGTCTCAGCCTAAACAGTTTCCTTTCTCAAGTTGGGAAGGAAATCTAGTTTCCTAGGGTTTTGCCACAAGATGGCAGAAGTAGTAAGAAAACAGAACATGTACATCATCAGTCAACAATTCTAGACAAATAAATCCCAGATCTAGCCACCATATGCACTAGGCAAGCTCATGATTGTAACTTCCACGGAATGGACAACACTGAGATTACTTACGTTAATTCCAAAATCAGGCGAAGTTGAACTCCAAACAGCACCAATACTCGCAGCAGCCAGCATTGCTTCCACTGCGTGAATACCATTGGGCAAATAACCTACAAACAAGATTTCAACAGTTAAAGATGGAAGACACTTGGAATCCACAAATCTTAAAGTAAACCTGAACTTTACTGTAGTCAGTTTATATAGCTGAGCAAATAAGAGAAACAAAATAAAAACTCTTATCTGAAACATAACTGCACCTGCAAGTTTCTACTGCCAGATGTCATTTCCCCCTTTTAAGGGGCCAGAGTCTGACCACAGACCTTGCAGAAAGTTGGTTGTAACCACACTGACAAAACGTTACTCCAAACTTCAGGGCCTCCCAATTTACACTACAGTCATGAAGATCCGTATCTTGCTTACTAATCAAAATCTCAGTGGGGAGGCTGAAGATTTGCAGGGGGATGGGAAAAAGAGGAGAGTAATTTAATGACCAGGGCAAATGTGAACTGAAGACATAGGACCACCCATTACTCAAAAGCCACCAGACACTTGGAAGTTCTGGGAAATGAGTTTGTTTAGAAGGTGGGATTATCAAATGCCCAGTATCCAACTTGGAGGCAAATTCAGTTAACAGCACTCCTCTCCCCACAAGCATACCAGGGCAGGTAGAAGGAGGGAGAAATCATCCCTGAGCAGATCACCTCTCTCCATCTGCCTTTTATAACCTAACCAGCTCTGTGCAGAGGAGGCAACATTACATTGCACACCTGAGCAGAAGTAACAAGAAGTCTCCTGTCAAGATCAGCTGACTTATTTCTGGCTCCATGCCCCTAATCCTAATCAAGATGACAGTCAGGGGCAGACGTGCCAACTCTCATGAATGCCTCATGACCGACACAATTTGTAAGTAAAATTAAGCCTGACACGTGATCAAACTAGAGAGCTCTCAAATGTCAATTTTTTAAAAAATAATCCTAGGTGAGTTCCCACTGTTCGTCGGCCCCGCTGGGATTCCAGCGGTCAGACTACCTCAGGGCTGACAGCAGGGAGATGGTTTTGCCCCAGACTGCTCCCAGCTGAGCTGACTGATTCCCTACCGTGTGCCCAGGAAAGCTGACCACCAGCTCCCCTTGTTTACAGGGAGCATGAAGGCAGCCTGCCCAGAAATGGGCGACTGGGAAGGGACAAAGGGACATGGGAGCCAGTGTAAAATTTCCATCCAGTGCCCCCATACAATCTGCTGCTTTGTGTTACTTGTCACTGACCCTGCTGGTGTGACCCTAACCCTAACTGTTCCTGCGGGGCAAAACGGGCAAGTCATGGGGGAGGGATGGGCAGAGTCTGAGCAGCAGCCAAACTGAAGGTAAAGGAGGGTCTAATAGCTGTATGCAGGGGAACGAGGCAGAATTAGGGCCTGGGGGTTGGAGCAGAGGTTAAGAATGGGGTACAGGCACTGCCAGACATGGCAGAGGGGGAATCCTGGAATAGGGAGAGGCAGAAGGGGATAAAAGTCACCCCAGATGGGGTGAGCCAGCTGCAGTGGTTGCAAAAGTAGGGTGTGGGGCAAAGGGGCTTTTTGCAGGATTATCACTCCCATGTCCAGGACTATGTCCTTAAAGGCACAAGTGTATCACAATGCCTAGACAAGGCAGCTCTTCCTTCTTCTATATGGCATGTTGTCAACATCATCATCAAGTGGATGCGTCATTCATTTCTGATTTCATTCTTAAAGAAAAAGTAAGCGTCTAGCCCTCATGTCTGTGGAGAAAGCTTTAAAATATGACCCGGTGTACTCAAGCTCAAAACCGCCCACAAATGAATTCATTTTTATATAATTTCATAATTTTAAAGCCACTCTAACTTTTGTGAGCGTGACATGATGATATTTGGTGTCAGCAATACCACAGGCTATACACAGTAGATCCTAAAGTGATATACCCTTTGCATGCATACACACACACACTTTTCAAGCAGTAATGCAGCCAGTATTTTTTCACTTTGCATTCAAAATGCATTAGCTTTCCAAACCTGAAATCCAGCTTTATCTTCAGCCTGCAGCATGACTGAGATTTAAATACTCAAAGGGATCCCCTTTGTCAGATATTCGGACAAGAGGAAGAGTCAGGAGAGAGAAATTTTCAACAGGCTGATCCTACCCCCATCAAAGTCAATTGGAAGGTTGAGATGGATTCTTGACTCATCAGGATTGACCCCACAGATTAAAACAAACCAATTTCAAACGGACATCAAAATTAGGGTGCCCAAACATGGATTTGTGCACTTATCTGCTTTAAGGACCTAAATGACATCCAAGTAAGCAAGCAACAATGCCCAAACACAGAATAGGTGTTTTATTAGGTACTCCAAAATTTAAAATTGAGCCCCTGCATACATTCATAAAAATGCCCTTTGAAGGACCTGGTTTCCAAAGATGCCAAGTACCTGCAGCCCCCCCGGATTTTAATGGGTCCAATTTACAACACAGCAAATTGTACCATTGTATCCCACCATGTGTTAGGAATTTTCCAACACACAGAGGACGACAATCCCTGCCCTAATGGGTATTTCTGAAAACAAGGTCCTATGGCCACCTTTTAAAAAAACCCACCTTACTCAGAGGTTATTGGTTTCTATGCACACACTGGGTCATTGCCAGTCTACAGGATGCACTTTAAGAAGTTGCCTGTTCCCAGCTTGCAAGCGGTAAATTTATTTGTGGGGACGGAGTTCTGAGGTAGACTGAGATATTTCTGTATCACTCTTTGTATGGTTGGAGTGTGCCATGTTAAATAGGACCGATCAACCACCACTAATTTATGGATCTTTCGGCTTTTTGCCATTAGTCATAGACTCTCAGATTTTAAGGTCAGAAGGGACCATTATGATAATCTAGTCTGACCTCCTGCACAATGCAGGCCACAGAATTTTACCCACCCATTCCTGCAATCTCTCTCTCACCTACACTGGAGCTATTGAAGTCCTTAAATCTTGGTTTAAAGACTTCAAGGTACTGAGAATCCTCCAGCAAGTGACCCAAGCCCGCCTGCTGCAGAAGGCAGTGAAAAACCTCCAGGGCCTCTGCCAATCTGCCCTGGAGGAAAATTCCTTCCCAACCCCAAATATGGCCATCTGCTGAACTCTGAGCACGTGGGCAAGACTCACCAGCTAGACACCTAGGAAAGAATTGTCTGTAGTAACTTAGATCCCATCCCATTCAACTTCCCATCATATGCCACCAGGCCCATTATTACCGTAGTAATAGTCGTGGAACATCAAATCCAGTGCTTGATCAGAAATTAGATAGGTCTGACATGCCCTGACATTCGGAGTTCTGGAAGAAATACAGGGCTGTCTATGTAACTCTCTCAGCCTACATCATGTTATTTCTTCACACTGACCTACATAAAGTTTGCATTGCTTCTACCATGTTTGACTTTGATCTCCTATAAGTCACATGCCCAAAGTCATAAAGGCATTTAGTAAACTCATGCTCATTCCCTTGAGATCAGAGTTTGTGAGGCGATATTCCTTAATATTCCTGCTTTCAAAAGGCGCTCTCACATTTCAGAGCATGGACTACTTTTTAAAAAGCAGAAATCTGCTCAGACATCTTTCCCTGGCCCAAATCTTCCCTATAGCAACTCCATCATTTGGTTCCATGCAAGAGGGCAGCCTGCATCAGGAAGGCCCCCCAATTCAGAGGAAAGTTCTTACAGATGTGACACACTCCTTCACATGGGATTCCCAGAGGCACTGCTGGGTCACTAACAGGCATAGGCTGTTACACATTGAGCAGGACTTAAAACCCAGAGAAAGTTGCATGCTACCTCAAAGTCCCTGCTGGGACCCTAATTAACTGAACACTTAATTGCTACTTAATTACTAAACGAACAGTAGAACTATTTACAACTAGAAGCACAAAGCTGAGAAAGAAACCTCTGGCCAATCACTTGCTAAGCAAGGGACAGAGGTGCTCTGACTGACCACCACAGGTGGTAAGAACGAACTGAGACGGCTCAGAGCCGGTGGCGCCTGACGTACTGTGGCATGAGTGCAGCACTCTAGGGGGTGCCACAGCCAGCCCTATGGATACCGCTAAGGCAAAAATCTCCAACAGCTACACCCATGAGCACGTGCAGACTTCAAATGGAATAGACAAGCAAGCACTCAAAGAAACAGCCTGGTTTCTGCTCTTCTCACATCACGATCGGTCCAGTTCTGCAGGGCAAATTAAACTCTTAGCCACACCTGTGCAATTTATGGCTTTCAAATCATGCTCTCAGGAATATCCTTGGAATCCCCCAATACCAGGTTTCAGTATATTTGCACAGGTATAAGTGACTGAAACCTGGTAAGAGTTTTTACTGATATCCAAAAAAGGAACAGGATCAAGGGTGTGCTCTCTGTGTGTTGGACCTGCAAGGCTAAAAGAACAATGAGCTGATCTGTTCATTGAGGAAGTGCCATTTTTACAATCACTTTAGGGCCTGATTCGCAAAAGCCCTAACTATTAATTACCTTTATTATTCCTACCATTTACAGGTTAGAACTGTGTTCTTAAACTAAGTAAGAGCAGGAAAAGAATACAGATCCATCCGGAGCATCCAGGGGGAAATTTCAGACTAACATCCCTTTTTCCTGTATCAGCACTACACAAAGAACTCTTACTTGCAAGCAGGTTCTGAGAAGCTCTCCTGACACGGACAGCAAACAAAGCTCAGCAGGAGCAAAAGCATTAGTTTTCTCCTCATTTCCCATGCAGTAAAATCATGCTTCTATCAATATACTCTGGGAAAGCCTAGGAAGCTAAAGAATACATAACTGGCAGGGACAGCCTGGGTCATCAAGTCCAATCCCCTGCTCTCTCAGGCAACTGTGTTACATAATCCCTTTCATAAATTCATCAAGCTCCCATGCTAGCTAGCCCAGATACTGAGAGTAGAGAATGTGGGAGCTAGTCCACATGGTGCAATGAGGTTTGGAGGTCTTCCCACACAGAGATCGAGGCGGCAGGATAACTGACAAACCCAGCTACACATGGTAAGGTGGCACTTTTCACATGTTAGAACCCAGACACGAGAGATATTTATTTAAACCAACCAGTTCTGCCCACATGGATAGAAATCAGGGACTAGGTACTGGGAACAAGAGGGCTCAGCCTGCTATCCGCTGAACTCACTGCAGGCTCAGGGAGTAGACATCTTACACCACTAGTAGGCAGCTTCCATGAAAGCAAAGGTAGCATGAGTAGTACCCATTGTAAATCAATTTCACAAAGGGCATGAAAACAGTGAAAATGCTCCACGACATGATTTTAGTTTTTAATGTGCAGTATTTTAAAGGAAAGTGCCTCAAAAGTCTTCAAATACAAAAGGTGACATTAATCCATTTCAAGGATACAATGACTTTTACAAGCTACTTATAAAAGTCATTCTGCCCTCGAAATTCGTTATGTTCACCTCTAAAATTCATTCAATGCAAACTTTGCAAAATTCAGTACTTTGCCATTTACACTGTTGGGAACTTTCTTTATTAAATCATGATTTACAGAGGGCTCCAAGCACAAGCTACACCAAAGTAATTTAACCTATGACACCCACTCAGGCAGGACACAAGTCAGCACTTAATACTACAGGTTACTTAAAAATGAGAAAAAGTGGCTGTTTATGCTAAAAATAGTTTCAAGACACAGAACCATCAGGTCTTTGCATTTCCCATGAGTCATTATTTACCTGAGCTGGTGTTTGCTGAGGTTTTAAGTTTAAATATGTAGTGACATTACAATGCTCAAGCCAGTCGTGCTAAAAGTTGCAGCCAAAATTTTCAGAGGTGGCCAGGGAGTTGGGTGACCAACGATAAGGGACCCTATTTTCAGGGAATGCTGAGCACCCAACTCTTGGGGGGGGGGGGCGGGGAATCAAGCTCCTTTGCAGAGTGAAGTTGGGCACCCAGAAACTGAGTCATCCAAACATCACTGGTCACTCAGAAAAGGAAAGACTTTGGCTTCCAGGCCAAGGCTTACTTTAGGCCATCAAACCACACCACACAAGGATAGCAGTAAAGTTGAGGCTGAAAAATCCTCAAGGCAGCTCCTTCCCTACTCCTAAATGCCTGATATTAGAAAGGGGACAATTCAAGGCTAGAGCTCCAGTGTTAGCTTTTAACCTTAACAAAACATTTCATACTCCTACTTGGATTTTAAGATAGCCTCCTGGCCCAAGACTATTAGTAACCCGCCAATCCTCTTAGAAAGCTAGCTTTAAAACCACCTAAGATCCTAGGGCTAATACAGTTGCTAAAGTACTAGCTTTAAACAAATAAAATGCAATGCTGTTTTGTTGAATACAATTGAGAGGCTTGTTGGTAGATAAGACAAGACCTGCTACAGGAGCACAGTAAGAGTCATCTATCCAGAGATAAGAAATAAAGATGAACTGGAATTTATTTTATTCCTGATATCAGTCAGTTATTTGCCAGCTAGGATTATTTATCCAGCTCTACATTAGCAGTGGTATGAGGTGGGGGAGGGAGTATGGGGTACCTCAAGATTGGCTCATTCAAATTACACCAGTGGGACCCTGAGTTTATTTTAAGGTTTGCAAGTGCAGTAACATGTATATACACCCCTTCAAGGCCTAGATAGACCTGCAAGACATCCCCAAACAGAAAACAGATGCTGATACAGCTTTTGAAAAATGCTTGCTAGATGTCTCTTCCTAACAGCTGCTAAGCTATTAAGTACATCTGGCAATAAGACGCTGAAGAGCAAAGAGAAGATACCAAGCTGAAGGAGAAAGTCCCAGCAGTGCTGCCTTGTTCATCTACCTCCATCTTTGTTACTGTAGTGATGCAAGTGTCCATTGCACTTAACAGAGGACACATTACTTATGATGAAGGGTTTGTCATCTAAGAGACAACAGGCAAAAGTAGAACATTCACAAGGCATGTCAGCTGGATGGGCCGGTTACTTTCCACTATAGACTGGGCTTCCATGGAATTAAGGTTCTAACAGTCCAAGATCTGTAACCACAGTAGTAGGGTCAAGAGGGCTTTTGGGGCCAGAATGACAGGGAGAGCATTCAAATCACAGTAGGGTGACTGGAGAGGTCAGCAACGCTCACTCAGTTAAAAAGCATTTCTTCCCATTTGAAACAATAACTCACTAAGATGCTGGGGGGTGGGGGGGAGTGAGAATATGCCTATTACTGCTGCTGTAAAATGCACAAAGCTCCCTTGCCAAACAAAAGATTTTCTACGTGCTATTTTTATGTTCAAAACAGGTTAGGTGGAAGGTGGCAATCTTTGAGAGGACCTGGACTGTGATATGGCATATGGGTGTGGAAATACGAGATGAAGCTTTCCCAGCCTAATACTCAACACCCCTCACCTCCTTCTACATACTAAGGGTTTGGACAGCTGCCACCTTAGTTTCAGCCTCCAGCAGCAATGTCACAATTCAGGTCCTCCCATGATTGCCAAAATCCTCAAGGGCAAGGAGGGAAGGTACAATATAAAAAGCAGAACACACAACTTGAGTTTTTAGGTTGCTTTTGTACATCATAAAGAGTGCAATTTGCTTTACAGCACGTCTTAATAGGGTATCAGATAGCTGAGTTCTCAAACCAGAGAAGACAATCTGTAGGAGCTTTCATCCTAGATTCTTTCACATACACAAATCACTCAGGATGCCACTGAGGTGCAGCCATCTCTAAAGTGATAGGTGGCAGCTGTTTAACCTAGAACACTACCCAATATAGTTTTAAGACAGGAAGAGGAATAATTTGTAAATTGCTGGGGAGAGGCAGGAAAAGATCAAAGTTGATTAGGAAGGCAGTAGTAGAATACATGTGATTTTAAATATCAACTGACATCACTCTCCCCTCTGCATGTTTATCTATCAAACAGAAAGATGCTCTCCAAGACTTGGTCAAATTCCAGTTGGTATCTAAGACAAGAGAGTTAGCTTCCCTACTCCTGTGAAAAGCCAGGTCATCTCTAGTGACTAGACACCAGGATCTCATTTCATCCAAGGGATGGTGCCTGAAGCAGTGCACCTTAACACTACAGCAAGCCACTGGCTCAATACTAACTCAGAAGACTGCATCCAGCTGCATCACTACCACTTCCTTCAGTACACTGGGTTCTCTTTGAAGGGGTCTCATAAGAGCTTTGACCCAGGCTATCCTTACTCGGCTTGTGAGATCTGAATCCAAGTGATCTTAGCATTTTGAAGGAGACATTTTGAAAAAGCATGAACACAAAATTAAAGGTCAGACATGAACTCCTAGGCTATCACAGATCACTAAGAAGGCAGTTTTCCCTAGAGTTGCAATAAGGAAGCGTGTATGATACTGTGACTCCTATGTAGGGTCTTTTAAAATACCTGTTCTTCAGATAGGAAGCTGTGTTAGCGTTTTACATCAAGTCTTAGAGAAACGTTTCTTTTGGTGCCTCGGAGATCTTAACCTTAAAAGTGTAGCCACGACAATGGATGAGAGACTCCCTTTGCACTCATTTTGAAAGCCAATATAAGCTGGAAGGAATAGCTTGAGAATAATCTAAAAGGCATGAGAGGGGGGGATTTATGAAGAGAAAGGAATAAAACCTGTAGACAAAGTGACTCCACTGTGGTGAATCAGATACATATTAATAGATCACAAACCCTGGAAGATAACACTGCTTTGAAATTAAACATTTTGCTATACTGTGACGGGGCTTGCTTACCCCACACTAGCCCAGGCAGCGACAGGCCTGTGGTATTGACAGTGGAAGTCCTGCCTCCTCAACATGACTGGGCATGCTCCAAATGCTCTGGGAGTATAAAGGGAAGAAGCCCAGCTCCTTCTGGGCTGGTGGCCGCAGGGGAAGGACCTGTCTGGGAAGTGCCTGTGGAAGACCAGCCACAACCCCTGTTGGTGCTGGGAACCAGAGCCCCGCGGGGCCTGCTTGAACCCCGGCCACTGGAGGAGCCAGAGGAGTCTACTGTCCATGGAGATTGAGGATGGACGGGAGACCCCAACTTTCAGACTGGTCAGAAGTGACCCAGGGAGGGTGGAAGAGTAGTTCCTCACCCTGCCCCCCCCACCCCCGCCGGGGGAATCCTCAGCGTGTTTCGGTAGGAATCCCCCGCTGAGTCAGTGGCAAGGTGCTATGCCACTGTTAGAACCCTGAGTCAGGGCTCGGTGGAGTCTGGCAGGCCCAGGCCCCACTACTGGGATTGCCCCACCCCTTTCAGGGCACCCCTTGAGCATAGACTCTGGCTATTGGGCCACGCTGCCCTCCACCGAGGGCTGCTTCATGGAGTCTGGCCATTGGGCCAGATGCCACATGCAACAAGTGTTTCTCCCTAAAATTCTGATGCCAATTTTTTTGCTACTAACATTAATCTCACTTTTGCAGCATTCAGATGAGATTCAACACACTCCACCACAGGTGAGCTCTCTGGATGCCAACCAACATTTAACAGTTTGCACCAGCTGGGCATCAGTTCGGAGAACATCTGCTTGAAGAGATGTTCTATGGTAAAAAAAGATGTGAACTTTACAATATAAAAAAAAAAAAAAAGTACGTTGCTGCTTTCCCCTCTCTCCATGAAGTACTGTCTACAAACTAGTGCCTGCAGATATTCTTCTGGGCATACTAGGGGAAGTTTCATTTCCCCTGTAGCTGGTACTCAAAGTTAGCCACAAATTTGCTCAGTCTATTCCACAATTATAAGCAATCAGACACAAAGATTATCTGAAAAGGGAACTGGACTATTGTGACTTAGGCTGATTTCCAAATGCCTTCAGTTCCTGTTACTTGTAGTGATTTGACTCTTTGCTGGGGTGAATATAATCAGTAGCAAGCAGGAAGTCTTAACTTCATTCATGCAGGACCTGCACTTATTAAATATACAATGCTCCAAATAAGAGGTGGAACAGGGACAATATAGATTTAAGTGTTAATCTGAACCTTCTTCCACCCATTAGTTTCACTCAACACTTGGTTTCAGATTTAAAGTTTTCCTCAGTCAGTTATGAACTTGTCACCAGCAGGATAAAATCTGAGGCAATCCTTAATCAGGCAATGCTCCACTGACTAACAGGTGCAAATTGCTGCAAAGACATTATATATTATTAATTGGATGACCAGTTGGCTGCATATATCTAGCTCACTTTTGACTTCCACAGAGGGCTTATTAAGTTGTGAAACATACCTCAATGTAATGTTATGAATAAACCATTTATTTTTTCCTTAGAGATGGAAAACTTGAGGCTAAATCAGCTTCCATCCCTCCAGAAGCATATTTCATAGTAATATAAATGCACCAGCACAAGGGTCTTTTCTTTGGTGTGCTCCTCCTATATTTGTGTTCCTGGAGCCCCAAACAACTCACTTTATTTGCTTCAGAGATATTTTCCCTCCAGCGCTGCCCAAAAGTTTACTCACCAACAACTCTGTCTCCTACTTTTACTCCCATTTTCCTCATGGCTGAAGCATACAAAGCAACATCTTGTCTTAGCTCTTCAAAGGTGACTTTCAAGATTTCTTCCTTGCCTTCCTCTGAAGAAAAAAGGTTTACAACATAGATCTATTAGAAATGGTACACCGCAATCTAAGAACCATGGCAAAGGATTCATCCGAGGTGTGGGGGGAAGGGGAAGATGAGGATGCTATTGAGGAAAAAGCTCTCAGATAATTAACACTGGCCCTTTACTAATATTCTTGTCCTGTGCAAAGCCTGTCTTTATAATGAGACCTCTGTGTTAATGGATGCGATTCTCTCCCTACAGGACAGGAGTGTACATCTGTTCCTGAAAATGTAAGTTGCTGATTGTAGATAGGCAAGAGTCAGAATTTATTTAAAGGATGGATTGCTTTCTCCCATACCTTTCTGAGCTAGAGAAAAAAAAAGGACTGCTGCCCAGTTTTCTAATTAGAGCTAAAAAAACCCCAAACAATCAGTAGTTTAAGGTTAAATTTGATTTAAATTTGCCAGTCACTGGATGATTAAAGAAATGTATGAACCTGCTGTTCATGTCTCAGTTAGGGTCTATTCTAGGACTTCTAGCATTCTAGGATCTTCAAGATACTGCACAATTTTCTTCTTGGCATGTCTCCACTGCAAATATACTCATCTGGGCCAAGTTCACCTCAAGCGAGAACTATCGTGAGTTTTAATTTTTATACTCAAGACTAAATGTTACATAAGGCCTTAATAAATTGGCTAAATAAAATAAGTGAATATCTTAGCGTTATGAAATGTAATGGTCTTCTCTTGGGTCCCCAGTCTGTCTCCCACTGACTAGTGGGCCTGCCCTCTCTCCAAGGTCCAGAATTCCAAACACATATACACAAGACCAGGAATGTGGCAAGTAATTTACACTAGTGTTTCTGAATCTGATTGCATGTATTCTAGCAGACTGGCTAGGATCAGCGCAGCTCCTTTAGCAGAGTATAATATTCGCTCTTCCTCCTCTAAGTTTAGTTGCCCATAGAGTGAGTGGTAGGCCTCAGACATTCATAACCAATTGTGTGAAATATTACAAGAGCCAAGATGCAATCCAAATTAAACGTCTGCATGGAAGGGGGTAGAGGTTTATAAAAGTTGCATTTAATCTTTTATCTGATTTCTACCAATGACTGCTGCAACCCAACAGATTCCCAACGCTCCATTCTGACACAGCAGTAAGGAGTTCACAAATATACTGAAATAAGACTACTTAAGATGATTAAATGCAAAAAAGGGCTTGAAATAAAGATGCAGATGCAACTCAGCACTCTCTGCAGGAGGAGTACTAATACTCACTGCATTCATGCACTCATACAGTACTTGCCCATGCAGAATCAATAATGGTGCAGATTTAGAACTATGCATTAAAAAATATCCCATCAACCAGGAAACTGTTTCCTCCTGCTGATGTTGTCTCATGCGGTTAAGCTAAACAAAGCTATGAGTCTCTGGCACACCTAACAGAACAAACAAAGCTAATCTCTACATAAAAAGGACATCATCATATGTTAAGCAAACTGATTATTAAAACAGTTAACGCATAATTCCTTAGATTAGAACTGAAAGAATTTTAGAAACTATTTACCTCATTTTATTTTTAACCTTTTCCTTGAGACAATAAGTCAGTTAAGCCAGTTTCGCAGATTTACCCACTTTCACTACCTGTTTGCCTTGCAGCCATTGCAGAGGACTTGTTTAAAAACAACTGCGCTTTGTTTTAAATGCACAAGAAATGTTTCTAATGCTCTTTAAAAAAAATCTAAGTGATGAGTTGATTTTTCAAGGTTGAAGCTATATAAGCCTCATTTCTATGACTAACAGATTTTTTTCTTGTTGCAGCTGAACCAGGTTACAGATTTTGCCACTCACTCTCTCGACTCAGTATAGATTTTATATTGATAAGTTTCATTTTAATTACTCCACGAAACAAAATGCATTTGTTTATACTTTTCCTTCTTCATTAGGGTAACTTCCTGCAGATAGCTCACCTGTGTTCTTATTTATGTATCTAAAGGGATGGGGTGGGGGGAGAAGAGAACACACACTTATCTGTTCTCCATTTTCAAAAGAAACCCACATAAAAGACTTTACAATTCCAATAACGAGACTAAAATTTTACATCATATTTTAATCTAACTGAAGAGTTCAGGCTGCAGATCATACATCTTTGATTATTATTAAGCAATTAAAAGGGACATTTGTCTTGGCCAGTTCTCACTAAAAGCATTAGGCCTAGCTAAAACTACCTGGAGAGCCACCACACACCTTAAATTAGATTATTTCCTTCCAAGATGTGTAACAAAAATCCTTAGGGTAGGACAGAAAAATAAAAAAAATTACCAAAAAATAATTTAAAAAATCAGATGAGGTACTGGGAAGGTTTAGATTTTTGAAAGGAAACAACTGCACTGTTCAGGTTGTTTGTATATATCTTTAAGATCTGCCCATTTATGCATATGAAAAAAAATACAAATGCCATGGCAAAATTTAAAGCTAAATCTTAATCGTGGTACATGCAAGCAGGGTTGAGGAATTTAAATAAGGATTCAAATTGCTTTGATTTAAATCATCAGTTTTAATCTTGGTCTTGCATTTGTACTTTAGTTATTTCCCCAAAAAAGTTGACTCGTCAGTTGGCAACCATTAAAGCTCATTGCTCTGAAACCAGATGTAACCTTTACATTAGCAAAAAGATGCACCAAATGTAAACAGGAGATATACTGCATCCATATACATTTCAACACTTACATAGCCTAACTTACACTTATTCTGATTCTTAAGAGTGCAAATTATGTTAGGAAGTAATAAATGGTGGCACAGCAACTACTACAGCTTGTGGGTTTGCAGTAGCAGCCCCAGAGCAGTTCCACTGCTGCATTTCTGGGTGGAGGGAGAGCGGCCACAATGAGACTATATCATAAAGAAGGCTCCAGACAGGAGAGACTACACACAATGTGCAATAAAGATCATGTAAGGAAGTGCCAGAATCCCTTTATTTTCTGAATATGCCTCTTCAGACCCAGTGCAAATAATGTTCGTATTTCAGTTCATACAATTCTCTTCCATGTATATTTGTGACTTGAAGAATTAAAGAAGCAAGTTGGCAAGTGTTTATAGAGCATTTTTTAATAAGCACAACTAAACCTCAAGTGTATGAATGGGCAACAAACATCCATTAGTAGAGGATTCCATCCATCATCCTAAAACCTTGATTTTCCTGAAATTTATCCTATTACAATGGTAAAGTTCACTGGAACTGAACTTTAACATTACTGCACAGTTAAGTTTGCAGTCCCTTCCCCCCTGATGTGAACTTTCTTCCTGTAGTATCAAATTTTTTTTTTTTTTTTAAACCCCCAAAATCTGACCATATCTAAGGTAAGATTGGGATGACCGTATCAGAAAGACCCCATTTTAAAGCAAGTGTTCATAATGGAAATCCCAGTGATGCTGGAAGGCAGGCTGTTAAATGGAAGCGTTGATGATGGTGCTAAACTAACCAAGCTCACTTTCACCTGCCTGTAGGGAATTGTCCAGAATTGACTGCTTGCCACCACAGACCATCTTCTCTCTGTCCTCCAAGATAGGAAACCTGGGCAGATGCTTCCAAGCTGGATGATTTGTTCTCCACCTCCCCTTTCATAAAACCTACCTTACCTCAAGGTTTATCAGGAGGTGATGGGGCACATGTAAAAAAGCACTGCCCATTTTAGTTGGGCAAACTCACCAACTCACAAGTGAAGAACACAGGGCTACTGGCTAATGGAAGTCAGCTAAATACTTACTTGCTGCATACAGAGCAATTTTGTCATTTTCCTTATGCTTCAGAAGGTTTTCTGCATAGTTGAGCCGACTGCCTTTAAACCACTCTGGAACATCTGCAATTCCCTTAGATGGGTCAACTACCTGCAGGAACAATATCAGACAGCCTTGGAAAATAGGAAAACCTGCAGCTCTTCATCTTCAGAGGACTTTACAGACATTAGCTAGAGAAGTCATTTTGACAACCAAGTACCATTATCCTGTTAACAGAGGAGCGGACAGGCTAGGTCCACAACATTGGCCTCAGAAAGTTCAGCGACCTGCCTATTGCCACAGGTGGAATCAGTGTCTGAGCCAAGATTAGAACTCGGACATTCCTGTCTGCCAGTCCTGAGTTCAAGATAGACAGAGATGCGCGCAACTCTAACTAAACCACTTAGTCACTGACTGGCTGGGGGACTTCTTGAAAAGTACACAAGTTAAGTCTTTCTGTGAAGCGTGCTTTTTGCTCTCCTTTTCCTTTTTTTTTTTTTTCCCTCTTCCTAAAAAAGGGACACACATAGCAAGGCAAACTTGATTTACATTGTTTGCCCTGGTTTTCCCTCCCCCACTGAGCTCAAGAAAAATTTACCACTAATCTCAAACTGAGTGCAATGTTTCCTTCACAGGAACAGTCACGCCTGGTACCCAAGTGACAGGATGCTATCCTACCTACAAGCAGGCAGAGCTTGAGTCCGATACCAGCAAGAGGCTGGAGCAATGTGATGTCTAGCACCCCCACTCTATTTATGAAATCCAGAGGAAGTGCTAGATATTATCTGTAGATCTCAGAGTGTTTGACAAATGGTAGGTACTTACTTGCATTTATCCCTAAAAAATGCAGTTAAGATGTTACATTTAGGACTTGCCCAAAAACAGAAGCTGTGGGATATTTTAAATCATGCTATGTTCAAATAATTTAGTAAAAGTGATGCAATTTAATATTTGGACCAGGCCTTAATTGCCACACCCACAAAAGAGTGGGAGGCTGTTAAGATCAGTTTTCCTTGTCTCCGCTACAAGGACCCTAGGCACGTAAGTAAATTTTTGCACCATCTATGATTTGCACGTAGGTCTGCAAAGGGAGTTATCTATTCATTAAGCAACTCCACACCAAAGATCATTCATCCAGGGATCTGAGGCCCCCTAACAGAAAGAACCCCCCCCGCCCCAAAAAAGTTCAACACTTATCTCCTGCCATATTTTGAACTAATCAATTCCAAAAAGGTTTCAGGCTCCCATCTCACAATTTTTCCCAACTTATGTTACAATAAGTCACACTTTAGGAGTAACTCACATTTGGGACAGGGAAAAAAAAACTGTTTAGTTTTACTTCAAGCTTCCTGAATGATTCCAGTGTTACGCTGGCATGTAGAGTACATATTAATTATTTTTCCAAGTTAAAATGTACTCTTATAACCATACAATGTTCTCTTTTTTTTTTTAAGCTTCAATTTATGCCCTCAGGTCCTATCACAAGGATGGTGGAAGTACTGTAATGAGAAAATTCTTCTGGTCAAGTACAAAGCTGCCTTCTACAAAAGCTCAATAAGATTTGAGCTACAGGACTTTTCAAAGAAAAGAGTTTTTATGATTATAAGTGCTCAGCATATGTATGTGACCAGAGGCAACTCTGAACTTATCATCCGATTCTTTTTACAACAGCAAAGCTCACGAGAAAGCACTCTATTGTCCAACTATGTATTTAGGGGCACGGGTTTGAAAGAGACCTCAGCTATGCCCCTAGTTTTCATGCTTGTAACTAACAGCAAGTGAATATGCTAGCATTTAAACTGACTAATTTGCAATAACAATCAGATGTTTCACTTGCACTTAATGGACTGTACTGTACTGTCCAATTAAGGAGATGGGGATCAACTGTTTCCAGAGCCACAATTCCTTTCCTGAAGCAGCAAGAGTCGGGACTGCCCTCAATGTGGACCAGTGCTTTAATGGCACGATCTGTCCCTAGATGCTTTTACATGCTAAACACTGCTCCAGGTACAGCCTTCTGACAGCTCAGGAAACTGCCAGGATACATGATTCTTAACTAACACAGCCTTCATCTTAGCATCTAGCCACCTGGCACTAAGAATAGTCCAATGCTCCATTCACTAGGACAGACACCTGGTTTTAAACAGCTGGCTGAATATGTGCTTGTATTCTGCTGACAATAAGAGGGTTAACCAAAGAGTTGCTTCACATTGGATTAAGTCTCTTATGACTTTGTCCCTCTAATGTAACTAAATTATATTCTTGTTACTTTAGATGACAATTAGCTTAGGAAATGATCCTTAAGTAACAGTCTATTAGGTAGTAAAAATCAGTTTTGTGAAGGTTTTCCACCTCCTTTCCCCATCCCTCTACCTACTCCAATTTTACAACTATTATGATGGTTATTAAATCCAAATTAAATACCACAAAATTAAGTAAGCACTGACTTACCTCATCATACAGACGAGAGAACACAATCTCACTAAACTTCCAAAACTCTGCCCAGAAATCGGAGTAGGACTCGACAGACCACTGGTACAACTCATTGTAGTTGGCTAAAAGTAAATATATATTAATGTACTTATCTACAATTACAAAAATAAGAGTATTTTTTAAAAACAACACTTCTGAGGATATCGACCAGCTTAGAAAGTCAGTGGATGAAGTGGAATAAATTGAAGGGAAAGACGGATGATGGAGCCACATTAATAAGTCTAACTAGGGACAATCTGAGGCATTCAAAAGATAAATAGCCATTTCCCTGCTAGGGGTAACACCAATACAACTTCAAGCAGAAGTGACTGTCTAAATTGTCCATGTAGATCAATGTCTATGCTACAACTTACTTTGGCATAACTTACGTCACTTAGGTGTGTGAATAAGCATCCCCCTGAACAACGCAAGTTAGGCCTAGCTAAACACCAGTGGGGACAGCACTATATCAGTAGGAGAGCGTCTCCCACCAGCATAGCTATCGCAACTCACAGGGGCTGGAGTCATTATGTCAATGGGAGAGCTCTCTCCCATTGGCTTAGAGCAGGCCTGCACAACACGCGGCCCGCACGGGCTCACTATGCGGCCCATGGGGGGTGGGTAGGGGTGGGGCAAGCCAAGCGGTGGGGTGTGGGAAGCAGATGGGGGAGGGGCAAGGGCAGGGCTTTTTGGCCCACAGCTGGATTTTTTGCAGTAATATGGCCCTCGCTGCTTTCTGCGTTGTGCAGGCCTGGCTTAGAGTATCTGCCCTAGAAGCACTAAAGCAATGCATCTGCACCAATGCCCATGTGCCGATATAGCATTAGTAACAGATGGTTTCAGTTCAGCTGAGTGATTTTCAAGCCATTATCTAATGTACTGAAAAACATGTATTTGTTTATTCAGAATGGATTCTTAGCCCCCTCCTTTGTCAAGTCATCTGTCAACCATACATCAACAAGCCCTCAAAGAACACAACATTCTGCTTGTTGTTAAGCTATTCCCATTCCCTGCCACAAAGGTCACCATCAGGGACCATTCACTCCTCAATGGCTTCAAATAGAGCTGAATGCTCAGCACCCCTAGAAGTTAGGTCCCAGTTGTTTCAGGCTGGACAACAAACATTTGAAGTACCCCCATTTATTAAGGACTTTTGAAAATTTGGACCTTATCCTCATGATGTCTGTTTCACCATCTGTAAGTGAAAAAAATATAGCCCACCTTTGTAAAACGCTTTGTGATATATAGAATAAAAAATTTAAGTATTATCATCATGAGCCTCCTTTTTGGAAGATTCCTAGGTATAAGCAGTCACCATCACATTGTCAATGGTTGACAGAGCAGGAAGTACTACAACCATTTAGTTCCTGTTTAGGTGCCTTCAGCTGGGAAGTAAATGTCAATTGTTCTGATTGAGAGTTTAGACTGCATGATAACAGGCACCTTAGAAATACCAGAGATTTATTTATTGACGCATGAAGATCATTTTTAAATCCTCTCTTCTATTCTTTCCTCATACCCAGGCCATTGTCAAATCCTGCCACCACTTTTTATTTTTAAAATCTCTATATAAAAATTAGTCAGTTCTTTTCCATTCCAGCATTCAGGACACTTCTGCAGCCTATACATCTCTCATTCTTCCAGGTGATCAAAGATATGTTGGCAGTGGCTACATAACCTCTATCCAGATGTTCCTAGTAGGTCTTCCCACCACTTGAAAATCTACATTGGCTCCCACTCTTCCAACATATCTTATTCAAAACTTTCCTTCCTGCCCCCCTCCCACTACATCTTATTCAAACCTCTTCTTCCCCCTTGCCCACATTCCCAAAGTATACCATAATTCCACCCTTGCCTACATATTGTACCCTAGTCTTGCCTACATATGCCTTAATCTCAGCCTCCTATACACCATTCTGCTCTTTGCATTCCACCTAAGCTTCTCATCACTACCCTATTTGTTCCCACATCAACCCGTATAAATGGGATAACCATCTTATTAATATGACAAACACCCTTTGCCTCCTGCTTCCAGACATTACAGATCCACAGGCTCTCCATGAATCATATAAACTCACAGGGATGGCCATTCCCCATTTTGTTTGTACTGTTTGTCCTCACTTGAGCCTTTATACTATAAGTCCTTCAAAGCAAGGAACTGTTAGTTTAGCACTAATGTACTACTGTGTAATACAGTGGTTGTCAACTGATGGTCCATGGACCATCAGTGGTCCATGGTGACTTTAAAAAAAAATTAAAAAAAAAAATAAAAGGGAGGTGGTCCACAAAAATTTTGATTGGCCTGGTGGTCCATGGACTGAAACGAGTTGAGAACCACTGCATATGCATTCACTATTATGTAAATGAATACTCTAACAGACTCATCGGCCTGGGATCCCAAAACAGATCAATTTTAAACCAAGACAGCAGAATTCGCATCTGGAAAGAGGTCTCTGCCAAGCCTACACCAGATATTCATGCCCTTGGAAATCGTAAGTGCACAGTAGCCACTAATATTCATGCTGTTAGGGCTGATACCCAGTGCCAAGACTGACAGGAAACCCATCCATTTTTATTCTTATTCTTAGTTCCTAACAGAACTAGATGCAACTTTTTGAAGCCTCTTCACATATTAGGCACTGGCAGAGACTGTTCACAGCCTGGGCCATCCAGACCTAAGAGGGCATGGGATGCTTCAGAAGATTATTTAGAAATCATAAACAACTCATTCTCAGAAAGTAACTCCCTCCACACCCCATTAGGACACTATTTGCAGATAATACATTGGATATTTCTTTAGGGGGCCCTGTCTGTGAGTTATTGCAGAACTAAGAAAGACACAGGGCCTGGTTCCCACCTCACTCCCAAAGTGCAAGTCAGGAGTAATTCCACTGATGTCAGTGTAGTCACACATCAAGAACTGGGGGGGGGGGGGGATCAGAATCAGGCCCCTTATTCCTAGGTACAAAGAGAGTGATCCACCCCTTAAAGCAAGATAGCATGGTCTGCCCAGAGCAAAGTGTCAGTCCCACAGAGACTCCAAACATCTTCCCATCCCACCGCTCCCTAAGCTGCGCCTTGAAAGCGCCCTACCATGCTCACTTCACTGACACCTCCTGGTACTTGCCACCTCCTACAACCCTCTTAAAGTCCTTTGGATACCACCCCTTCAGCCAAGCTGATGGGGATGCATCCCTGGCAGGTAGACCCAGACCAGCTTTGCCCTCCCCTCCCCTACTCCCCCTTACTGCTAGGGCTGTATCCCTAACAGGTTGCCCCCAGCCACTGTCCCCCCACCCCCGATAGCTGGGGCTGTACCCAGGCAGGTGGCCGTAGCCTAGCCATTGTCTGCCCCCACCCCCGAGCGCTGACGGGGCTGTACCGCGGGGGGCTACCCCGACGGTCACCCCACAGGCGTGGGCTCAGACAGGGCTCCCCCACGGGGGCCACCCTCCGTCCGCCGCCGCCCCCCGGCTCCGCCCCGCTCACCCAGGCGGAGCCCGCAGGCGCCGGTCAGCGCGGCCCGGAACCGGTCCATCTGGGTGTTGCGCTTGGAGTCGGGCTCCCACATCACCCGGGACGCCAGGATCTCCGGCTCCCGAGACATGGCGGCGGTGGCGGGACACTGACCCTCGCCCCACCCGACCGCCTGTACCGGTGACTCAGTCACCACTAAATGGCCCCTCCTCCCGGGCCGGCCTTTTTGTCAACGCGCCCCCTCGCCGTAACCTTCCGCCGGGCAGGCAGAAAAAGGAGTGCGCCGCATGCCCCACGCCTCCAGGGGCTGGGGATAGCAGCGAGTCAGGCGTCTCCCCCCGCCCCTCCATGAGGCGCAGAGTAACCTTGGCCTTCTCCCCGCACACCTCGAGCCCAAGCAATCAGAACAGCCCCCAGTGCCAATAATGCTCAGGGAGGCAAGAGGAAGAAATTATTGAAGCAGAGTTAATGGAGGGAAGCGCTCAGTGACGAATGGATGGAGAACAGTCATCTAGGATTGCCATCCCTGGTGGTGATGGAGTCACAGTGGGAATCCCCCCTAGCCCCCATCCCAAGCCTCTGCTCCAAGCTGGCGCTGTAACAGAAGGACAAGCAACCGGGCTTTCCCTGGAAAGGTGTTCCAGGGGCACTTCACCCTGAATGGGCCCTTGAAAGGTGTGTGAACGTCTTGTGCTAAACCAGGCGTTTTCAACCAGTGGCCTGTGGATCGAGAGGGTCTAAGACTTCCAAAGAGATCTGCACCTCTATTTGAAATGTTGGTGCGGGGAGATCTGCAAACTAAAAAAGGTGGAAAATCACTGTGCTAAACAATCTGTTCTACCTTGTATTAGTCGTGATGCTACGGGAACCTGTACACTGCCATTAAAAACCCAGGCTGCTACTAGCCTGTGTCAGCTGACTCAGCTCATGAAGTTTGGGGCTGTTTGATTGCAGTGTAGATGTTCAGGCTCCACCTAGAACCCAGGCTCTAGGACCCTGCAAGATGGGAGGGTCCCCTAGCTCAGATTGCAGCCTGAGCCCCTCTGCCTACACCAAAATTAAACAGCCGCCTAACCCCAGTCTCAGGAGCCTGAGTCAGATGGCACTGACTAGTCACCGGTGTCTAACTGCAGTGTAGACATACCTCTGAGAACATTTCGCAGCTCTGTGTAACTTGAAAGCTTGTCTCTCTCACCAACAGAAGTTTGTCCAATAGAAGATACTGTATTACCTCACCTACCTAGGGTGACCAGATGTCTTGATTTTATAGGGACAGTCCTGATTTTTGGGTGTTTTTCTTGTATAGGCTCCTATTACCCCCCACCTCCATCCTGATTTTTCACACTTGCTGTCTGGACACCCACTTTGTCTCTCTAATGAAGGGTACAGTAGAAATCACACTATATTACTTATATAGCTACTTTAGATATTTTGAGACTAGAACACATGCAGTTTTAGCAAGTTTGACGGCTGGCAGAAAACAGTTTGAATAATGGTTTGTTGTTTTTTTTTTTTGAAATGCTACTTTTCCAAACACACAAAAAAATCTTCCCATGGGCTGGATTACACTGGGCCGGGAGGGCATAATGGGATGAAGTAGGGTGCAATGAAAGACTGTATTACCCTTTCTGCAGATCCCCTCCTGAGGCAACTACAGACAGAGGAGATTGTTGGTGATTCAGGTCCAGTTAAACCGCATTTGGATCCAAGGGGACAGAGACAAAACAGCACAGCTACCTGACTTCCATATGGATGGACTTGGTCTTCCATGGGTCCTACAGGTTCTGTCAGGTTTGGGGGCCATGGTGGCTTGTTGCACGGGGTAGACTCTGCATGGAGAGTCCCTGTAAATCTCTTCCTACAGTTTTTCAAAGTAGGTCACAGATAATCTGGCTCTGAGTCTCTTGCCCTTCTGGTATGAAGACTTTCTTAAGGCACTAGAAAAGATTTATCTAGATTTAAAATAGTGGGGAGTTATTACAGCTTTAACTTTAATCCAGAAAGAAAAATAAGTGTATGAAACCCCAATACTTCATGAATAAAATCAAACACCAGAGCAAAAACACCTTAATTGAATGCTTCAACACTAGGAGAGAAGATGCAAGTGGAAGTCCATAGATAAATTCCTTCTTTGCTGCTGTTGGTACAGGAGTAGTTAAGCAACAAAGCAAATAAGTTTTAGCAGAATTCTAAGGAAATCATGATTTTATTCTTTTCTTTAATGAGAATTTTACCTTTTTCCAGCAGGCCACACTATTTTTCTCTCCAATTTCCAGATTAGGTTGTAATTATTTTGTAAATCTATGGATTTCTAATTTATGCTACTTCCTATCTCTAAGATGTCCTGCTTGTTATACAAGTAAACTGATATAAATGTCTGTGTATCTTAGCATGCTTCTAAGGAGAGCTGCCAAATCCCTCTCACTTTGCATTCATTTTTAGTCAGTTTTAAAAGTACCTCTCTCATAAAGGGAGACTTTCTTGCATTGTGTGTGGTGCAATTAGGCATTTTAGATTTCATTTTCATCTTTTAAAAAATCTAATTCAAATCATCCCAGTTTATCAGCCTAGCAGAATGATCAATAATCTCTTTACTTTATATTATTCAAGCGGCAAGAAAAAAATTCCACAATCATGGTTTGTGTGTAAGAGGGGAATATACGAAAAACTGTGATTGCCTTTCAAAACTGTGGATTGTTTGTTTAAATAGCACCTGTCCCCAGTATTCTGAACATCGCGCCGGCTCTGCAAGGCGGACTGATTCCCTGCTGCAGCGCACCACAATCAGATTGCACCGTGATTGGCTGGTCCCACATCAGCCCAGCACCCACCTCATGTGAGGCTAGCCAGACAATGATGAAACTGACACAAGGACAGACTAATTGCCTAAGAGCTTTTAAAAAAACTAATACGCTGTGAACCAATGAGCTGAAGAATGGGATGGAGGTGTGCCCAATCAGAGGGAAGCTTTTAGCTTGGCATTCGTGCAATAGACCTTACCTATTTTGAGTTGAGCAAGACCTAAAGAAAATATCTAGCCTAGGTTCCAGTCTACAGATACCAGCTGATAATTAAATCTATAGTCCATTTAAGATAATAAAAAAGCAGAAGCAACTGACTTCCTCCACCCTAAAGCAGCCAATTACCTGAAAAATACCAGTACAAAATGACTTAGCAGGCACAGTGTAATTTTCTTTACTGAGTTGAGATTTTTAATTGAAAAGAAAGTGGTCCAGTGTATACGGGAGGATCAAAGAGGAGGGGGCACTTTGGGAATTTTATCATATATTATGTTCTAACCCACAGAAAATCTTGACACACATATTCAGCATTTACAGTAACCCCACCCTTGTTTACATCTCTACTCTCATCTCTCCCTACTGATCCTCTTCCTTTCTTATCTTGTTTTCATTTCTTTCTCTCCTTTTCTCAGTCTCATCCTTAATTTTCCAGGATTGCAAAGGAGGCTCTGGGAAACTGTAAGAACTAGAAGGAAAACTGAACAAGCATCCCTTGAATATTGTTATATGGCTACTTTATAAATTTTTTTTATACTAGAATATACACACATTTCAGCAGCTTTAAAGACTGGAGGAAAATAGTGTGAACAGTGTTCACTGTAATTCACCATTTTCACCCAAATACTTTTCAAATGCTACTTTTGTATAACAAAATAATTTCAAAACAAGATACTTCCCTGCACCTTACTCCAGGTTTGGATTAAGGACACTCCACGCACTCACTTGGATATAATAAGTATGTGAATAAAGCTGTGCGAGTATCCAAAGATTAAATTCCATTTTGAGAACTGAAGAGGTTGTCTGGTTGATCCAATGTGGCAGGATACATCACAACACAGACATTTTATGGAATGATTTGAAGTCTAAACTCTTAAGCACCCTTCTGAGAATTGTTCTAAAATAGACAAACTCCATAAGCAGACACTCAGGTTCAGCGCAAGTGGTTCTGAGGACTTGTTCTAAAGGTGGTGAACTCCCAAAATAAAGTTTTTAGTCACTAAAAAGACACCAAATGTCCTTTGTTCTGCTCCAGATCAGGCAGGGACAAAGAGCTGGAACTTGCTTGTTTTGCAGGAGTGAGGAAGATTCTTCTTCAGTTGAGAAAACTTTCAACACAATAATTGAAGGGAATCAGAGGGGTAGCCATGTTAGTCTGGAATTGCAGAAGTGACAAAGAGTCCTGTGGCACCTTAAAGACTAACTAAAGTTAATTGAATGATAATTGAAGCAAATCCAGTTCTTCTTGTGGACAACATATAAAAGCTTACACCCAGAGTACACTTCAGTCCTGGAATCTAATACATACATGAAAGTACTAGCTGTAATTGCATATCTTGATTATAATAGATACAAATAGTATTCATACCTGTACAAGTGAGATGAGTTTGGTAATTCTAAAACACTAGTAATTATCTGTGGCTATCTTTCACCGCTTGATATTTAGGATCTAATGAAATGTGGCCCGAGAGACACCCTTAACCACTCTACACCCCACTTTAAAAGTTTGAAGTATTTGGGGCTGTGCCTTTAAAGACTGAGCTTCCCAGACAGAGAGTCTGAACTAGGTGCTGTGAAAGTTTTGTTATTATGCATACAGAGTTGGAGTTGAACTCAGAACAAAGCAGAACTCTTGCAAGCACCTGAAAACACTGTGTGATCACTAAACACTATGTAGCTCAGATGATGTCATAGCACTGGTCCCAGCCAAAGATGCAATCACTGTAAGGGTGTGGTTGACATGAGGCCCTCACACAGGTAGCATGTTTGAGGGAGGCATAAGGAGCCTTCATCTCCAACCTTACCCAGGCTGCATAATAGTCAGGGGAAAACACAGCCCCTGTGCTCTGAGAACCTTAGCAGCTGCTGTCTCCCTACTCCCTAGGGGAGCTTCACCAGTGGTAGCATAGCCCCTAACCCTGACAAGTACCTGCTCAGAGTAGCTTGTGGCTATGGGAGCTTTCTCCATACTAGCACCATTTTGCTGGAAACATTGCTGGAATTGACTCTTATTCCCAAGTCTCAACATTCCTTTGCTCTGTAGAAAATAGCTGTGAAACTCACTGGCAAAGTATGTGTCTTCACCACCTCTAGAGGCAGAGCCAAAGATAACAGCCTTCTTCAACTACCAGTTGCTCTTAGTTCAAGTGACAAGGGACTGTGCTGCCGGCTAACAATCCAAACCCTGATGATAACGATCCCAACTCCTCCCCAGGGTACAGTCTGTCCAGGGCACTGAATAAAGCAGGGATCTTATGAAAAAAATAGCCTGTAATCATGTAATTAGATTGCATCATAGTACACATGCACAAGGGGGTCAAATTAAGGTTGCACAAAGAAGTTGTTGGGGTTGCAATGTTATTGTGGGGGGCAGTACTGAAGTGCAGAAGTAAAGGTGGCAATACCATACCATGCCATCCTTATTTCGGCACTGTTGCTGGTAGTAGTTCTGCCTTCAGAGCTGGCCTCCTGGCCAGCATCTGCTGCTCTCCAGCTGCCCAGCTCTAAAGGCAGCACCATCGCCAGCGGCGGAACAGAAGTGAGGACAGCAGTACTGCAACCACTCCTACAATAACCTTGCAACCCCCCACCATTTCTTTTTGGGTCCGGACCCCTATAATTACAACACCTTGACATTTCAGATGTAAATGGCTGAAATCATTAAATTTTACAATTTTTAAAATCCTATGACAGTGAAATTGACCAGAATAGACCGTGATTTTGGTAGTGCCCTAATTATGGGGTGAAGGGTGTGCAGTGTGTGTGTTGCACTGTGAGGGGTGTGTACTGTGAGGTGAGGGGTGTGTGCAGTGTGTGTGTTGCGCTGTGAGAGGCGTGCAGTGTATTGTGAGGTGAGAGGCGTGCAGTGTGTGTGTTGCACTGTCAGGGGTGTGCAGTGTG
>ML677361.1:14541232-14576921 GCA_007922305.1 Dermatemys mawii
AGGGGGGGCGGGGGTCTGCCCGGGAGCCGCGGGGAAGGTAAGGGGAGGGGGGGTCTGCCCGGGAGCCAAGCGGAAGGGGAAGGGGGCGGGGGTCTGCCCGGGAGCTTCGGGGAAGGGGGGGGTCTGCCCGGGGTGGAGGTGGGGAGAAGCGGGAATCGTCGAAAGCACCACGGAGGCCGCTTTGCCTTCGTTGCCTCCTCGCCTGGAAGCGTGTCTCGGTTGCGTGGGGGAGGCTTGGGGCGCGCACCTTTTCATGTGGTTTATGGGCTAATAAACACCCCCCACCGCGCAAACATGCTGCTCCCCCGAAAACTTAAAGCAGACACCCCCTGTAAGGATTAACCAGCGGAACAGAGCCGGCCCAGAGACCGCGGGCGGGCTCTGCGAGCAATTCAACGCAGCAGCGAGCTGTCTGCCTCCCTCCGTGGGTGGCTGCTCTGCATCTCTAATCCTCCAGAGACCAACGCAGGCTCGTACTGCTAGAAGCAGTGGCCAGTGACTTTCATATTGTGGAGCCAGGCCCTCTGACCTCTAGTGCTCTCTAAAGCAAAGAAAAACTCCTTACCATCCCAAGCAAAACTTGAATGAGAAATCTTTAGCTTCCTCCTTGTTGCTAGTACGAATAGAAGTGTGGGTGAATTATTAAACTAGTGCTGGGAGAGTAAACTAGAAGCAATAGTAAACAATTTATACAGTGCATATATTTCACTTTTGTCACAGTGCTTTTTGAAATATAGTGACAGAATTGTTTGTATTCAATACAGTAAAGTATCAGAGGGAAAGAATCAAGATACCTGAGCAAGGAAAAGAAGAAAATGTGTTCAGATAAGATTGGTGAAATGGAGAGAGAGATGCTGAGCTGGATGTCATTAGGAGGCCAGGGGACGGTTCTTGCACAATAGCTGACAGCAAGTTAGGGAGCAGCCTGGAAGATGCAGGTGCTAGATTAGAGGAAGCAAACTGAGCTAAATATCCATCCTTTTCACCTATAATCTTAATAGCGCTTTGTTCAGTAAATTTATAGTGACAATCTTCAGATGACTGCCACTACATTGGCAAAATTTGGACTTGAAAACCTTTGGTGTAGCTTCTGCAACAGTGAAGACAATAGCATTGAGAGGACACAGGTGTGTTTTTCCACATTGTTGTCTGACCCTTCTCAGGGATTCAGGTCAGATTCTTCAGAATTACACACAAGAACTGAAATAAGACTAACAAGTATAATCTTCAAAACAAATTTAGATTAGGCTGTTCCCAGAGGAAATCAAATCAGCCTTCAGGTGTACTCATTTTCTCATTTAGTCTTCTAACTTCACAATTCCCAACCTTAACTCCCTGTGTATCATAGTAACATGAAGGTGTGTTAATTTACGGAATTGAACGAGTATACTTTGCGGTGTCATTAAAGTTTTGTGTAGATCTCCAATACATTGTTTATGGACCTGTCAGGTTTTCAGTAAATATCTGAGAATTGCATTGAAAGAGGGGTTTTTTGGTTTTCACATACCAGTTATGAACTTGTTGTAAATAACACACAAATATGAACAAGCAGGCAAACAAAAACCTATGTTAATTCAGTTTTTCCTGTGATCTCAAAGGGAAGAAAGATTTGCTACATTTATTTTTAAAAACTTGGAGGCACTCAGATATTATGGAAAAGGGAAATATACATGTACTTTGATCAATGATAAATATATTAGATATACTGAATAAACTGCATAAACCCCTCAAGGTTGATTTCCAGTGGCCATTCTTTACAGTCGCATTTTATTTTACAGTTTTTCTCAAGGCTGACAGAAAGATTTGTTTATGGTGTGGATGTATTAGTAGACACAGTCTGGAGAATATGGACTGATGTGCTGGATGTTCTTGGAATTGATGGTAAGTGTGTTGTTTGTTAAACCCAAAATTATGCAGGTAATCCTTATGGAAGTTTTTACAGGTATGGGGAGGATGGAGAATATTAAGAAGGTATATATTACCTTTGCATTTGTATTATCTTTGATACCGGTTTATTACATGTATTTATAAATCATCCATCACTGCAGTTTCTGGGAGCAGTTCCAGGGTTAACATTTTATCATTAATACTTCCAAACAAAAGAAGTAAAATAATCCTGCTACTCTGCATTCTGTAGCTTTGAAGCAGAGAATGGAAAGTTATCTGACCAGTGAGCTAAAATCCAAGCTCTGATAGTTCACTGAGTTGAAAATCTGGGCAAAGAGATGTCTTGCATATCTTTCTAAATCTGGACAGGTTAGTGGCTAATCTTTGTTTTTCACTGGGTGGTTTGAGACTTGTTAATGGGTGCTTAGTAACCTTCCACTAAAGAGAATGGAGAGGACAGTTTGTAGAGCACCTAGAGCAGGGATGAGCAAACCTTTTGGTGAGAGGGTCACATCAGCCATGCAAAACTGTATGGAGGGCCAACTAGGGAAGGCTGTGCCTCCTCAAACCAGCAATTTGGTCATTTCACACCTTCCCCCCCTTTTTTTTTAGAAACCACAGCCTTGAAACTTCTGCAGATACATGGACCTTCACTAGTTATGCTCACAAGTTTACACTTACCTTTGCCTGATGTAATTAAACTATCTTTTAATTCATCATAAATTTGTTTTTATTTTTCAGCTTCCAACCTGACTCATTATTTCAGCCCTGCAGCAGTTGCCAACAACCCTACCCGTGTTCTTCTGCTGATTGGTGCTGTTTTACTTGCTTATTGGTTTTTGTCTGTCTTCCTTGGATTCTTCTTCTGTCTGTTACATATGCTGTTTGGTCGCTTCTTCTGGATTGTAAGAGTTGCTCTGTTTGCCCTCTCATGTGTATACATCCTCCAGAAGTATGAAGGAGAACCAGAGCATGCAGTCTTGCCTCTGTGCTTTGTTGTAGCAGTGTACTTCATGACTGGACCCGTTGGATTTTACTGGAGGAGAAACAGCAGCAGCAGCAGCCTTGAGGAAAAAATTGACCATATTGATAGTCAAATTAGACTTCTGAACATACGTCTTACTAGGATAATGGAAAATATGGACAGAGCCAATGACCAATGAAATAAAACCTATAGATCACTTCACACCAGCTCACTAGAAGGTTACTAAGCACTATCTCATTGAAAGTTACTAAGCAACAAAACATCACATGATGAAAATGTGCAATGTTAAAACTTTAGATCATGTGTTAAGAAAAATAAGAGTAATTTATCTAGACTATACACTCAGAGACATGACATTTGTAAAATAAGATATGTTAGCTGTATATTCAGAGAATTTTATCCATGACTAGAATTTTATCAGTGAAAACGCTTACTTTTACAAGCATTTAAAAACATCGTTTTGTAGAGTTTTTATAAAAGCAAATTGAGTATTTACAATATTGAAGCTGAGCTGAGCATTATGCAAAGTTGACATTAAAAATCTTACTCAAGCTACCAAATGTTACTTTTGAGAAGTAGTGATTGTGGGTCCACGTGTTTTAATATTTTTTTTTACAAAGTTGTGAGCATTCTAATATACTATTGACTTATTTCATTGCCTGAAGTTGCCTTTTCACATAGTATGAAAATTTTTCTCACATTCAGGCCAAAAAATATCATACCATAGCTTTTAATGGCAAGAAGGGAGTTACTTCATTAAATCAGAAGCCCTTTAAAGCCACCCCAAAATGAAAAACCTGTAACTCTCTACAGGTATGTGGTTTTTCTTTCTTAGCTTTTCGTATTATGGACTTTGCCTTCAGTGATTTTTTTTTTTTTTTTAAGTGTAGTTTAAAGAACCAAACATTGCTATGAGGATAAGAAATGTAGCGTCTGGTAAATTTTTCAGTGGCAGAGTAGTTTATATTTGATCTTCACAGTAAAGCATTTTCCACATAAGAGTGCATAGGAAGAAATTTTTTTTTATTTTTTTTTAAATCTCAGGACCCACATGCTTTCTCAGAACAAAAAATGCAGCAGATAAAATACTTCCAAATGTATTGTTGCTTAAAGCTTTCTCAGGACCAATAAGCAGCAATAAATATATCTTGAGGAAGATCTGGATTTTTTTCTAAAATTTTAAGTCTTATAGGTGCTTTTTGCTTGAAGTCCGTGTCCCTAGTGGACCTTTGGGGAGGTCAGTCACTTTATGAAGCACATAAAATAGGGGATTATTTCAAAGTGATGTTAGAGAGCTTGGAAGTGACTTTATTTTGGTGGGTGTATGTATTTGTATCCTCATGCTAACAAGCTAGATCACTATGACACTGACTTTGTAAGATTTGTTGAAGTGTGTTGAGACAAAGGTAACCTCAGGGAAGAAAGTCTGAGAAATCATTTAACTTTTGTAATGCAGTGCTTTCAAGGGTGTTATGGGGATGTATGATGGGAAATCATACCATAGCAATGAGCACAGTATAAATACCTAAATAGGTAAAATGCACCATCATTACAGAAGAACCAGTTTCTAATATTTTTTCAAAGCTGTGTTAAAATAAAATCTGGTGCTGAGCCAAAATCTGCTATTTCACATGTGTGTCCCTGTTTTCTTCAGAGGAATTGCATATAACCCCTTAAGCAAAATCTGTCATTCTGTCTTCAACTTGCTGGTTTGGGGTTTAACCAGGATTTTAGCATTTCATTGAATTTTCTTTGTAAATTTCCTTTTAATTTTTAATGATGAAGCATATAAGACTATTTTAAAAATGCATATTACTTGCCTAATCTCTCTCTTGGCCTGTCATATTGAACTTGTATTACTATAATTTATTTTTAAATCCATATTTATGGGCATTTTAAAATATAGGGTGTTCTGACGTTGGACACCCAACTTGCCAGTGATCACTTAAACTTAGTTAATTGGTATAATTTGCAATTGACAGTATGTAGTGTCAGCTTTTTTAATCCTTCGTGCCACGTGAATGGCCATATATGCAAATACAAAACCCCTGAATCCTTACGAAGTTTTTGTCGTAAAGTGCAAAGTATCTGATTTAACAACAAAAAACCCCAATCCTTGCCTACAAAAAATAAATAAATTGTATTATTATGTGCAGCCTTCTAGATTAATGATGTATTTAAACTTTTCTCTTCTTAGTCTTTAAAAACTAGACGAGGGTCCTGCAGGCTCAACCCTGTGATCTCTAATAGATGCGATGCTATTGATTATCAATGGAACTATTCATAGTGAAAATCACTACCCTCAGTAGTACTTGTAGGATCTGGATACGAAGTAGACTCTGAAATTGGGTATTAACGCCCCAATTTAGCAAAGTGCTTTGTGAATTTGGGGCCTAAGGATTGAAGCCTGCAAACAAATCTTACTAGAGCATATAGTTGCACTGTCTTCAGTGGGACAACTCCTGGGGGAGAAGGTGACTCACATGAGTCAGTTTTGCATAATTGTGTCCTAAATAAGGAAATAGAGGGATGTGTAACTGTCACCTGAAGTCTCTACATTCATGCCTGTTTTCTATGAATATGATTTATATTTTACACAAAATGTTTATATTTTAGGTAATCTATATTTAGTATTGAAGATAAAAACACAAAGATGAATATAAGAATAACAAGAGTTGCATATTACAGACTTACATTAAAATGTTACCATAAAATTTACTTTTGGATTATATTCATATTATTCCCATGTCTTTTTTTATGTCACTTTTTTAGTTTTTGGTAAAACCTGCCCTTTTGTGTCAATACTCTTCTCCCAAACTTGCCCACCCTGCTGCACGCAGGAAAATATATTTTTGTATTTACTTACATCTCATGTATAGTGAAATGTTTAAAATGAAACACAGTAGAAAATTTAAAATGTTATAGACAAGACACATATGCTTAGGCAGTTTATTTAAAATTGGCTATTTTCATCAGTATTGTTTCCCAATAATCTCAGTGTATAGTCTGCTAACTTAAAAGTAGTTACTTTGAAAGAGCACAAACAAAAATTCAATGATTGTACTTGAAAATGCTCTGAATTTAATGTGCACAGTAGTTAAAATGCTTTTGGAAGGCTAATCTGGTGGTGTATTTCAGTTCTCAAGTTAGTTTTGTAAATATAGTTTAATATTTTTCCATACAAAATTATACTGTTTACCTATTAGGCTCTTCAACTCCATTCTTCATAATTCATTCCATAGGCAGTGACTGTTATACTGCCTTTTATGTGAGGGCCTCAGGGCACTTTACAAAGATGTGTAATCACCCCATTTTACCCATCTGTAAACTGAGGTATGGAGTTTGAGTGACTTGCCCAAGATCACACAGCAAGTCAGTGGCAGAGAGAGGACTAAAACCCAGATCTCATGACTCCCAGTTCTGTGCTCTAATCACTAAATGGCTCATTCTGAGATGGGCAGTAGAATCTTTGCATTCTTTAGTATAGTTTAACAAATCCTGTCATCAGTTCTAGAGGCTAGTAATATTGACCTCCTTTTTATTGTCCTGTGCTCAGCAGCTACTTAGAAGAATGTCACCTTACTTTATTGATTGATGTGATAGTTTATGATGGACCTCAAGCTGTCTGGCTTTAACAGAAATTCCATTAAGGTCTTAAATATTTATATTTCATACTTTAGGACCTCATATTTGAAAATACTGCGTGTATTGCAATACATCAACATTCTGCAAAGCTTTACATTTGTAGCTGTTTATCTGAAAGTACACACCTCACCTATAGTTAACTGTTTTGTATTCAGAATGTAATGTTTTCAAAAGTGGTATTGAATGTCAGAGTACAATGTACAAAATCTGCTGTAGCTCAGTACCGTATTTAATAGTGTGTTCTTCAAATTGTGATTTGCTTTTAAAAGACTTGTTGCATAGTTAATGTGGAAAATAGACTCAGTATCAACCTTAGCTTGTTTGACGGTGTGAAGATTTTTAATGCGATTTGCCTCACATACTTATAATCCATTTTTGGCAGCTAATGATGTTATTAATCATAAGTTCTACTCGTCTTTTTTTGAGAATAAAGATTTGATTGTATCTGCATGTATTTTACATTTTTGGATAATTCCATTGAACTGTGATTACAATTTAGCACATTCAGAATTGATCTTCTTTTTAACCAGGAATTATATTTGCTATTGTAGCACTGGTTATCAGCACTGATGTCAGTCATTTAATTTTGCATCCTGTTTTGTACGTAAGATTTAAAGTTTAGATCATATTTAAATTTGTGCAAATTGTTATATAAAATGATTTATTCTGAAGAAAATTGTGTATGTATACTTTTGACATATGACCTTAGGGAAATATTAGATTTTGCTGGTATTTTAAGTAGTTATGAATATCAAACTTATTTTTACAAAGCTATACATGGCTTTATTTATTACTTCTCTGACCACCAGATCAATGTATTATGTAGTTAAATATTTGTAGACCAATTTCACAAATGAATTATGGTATTGTGACTAAGCTTAAACAAAATAAATGTTTACTGAAACTTTGCACTGAGACCTGTACTGCTCATAAGACTGTTTTGTTGCAAAGCATCTGTTTGGAGAAAAGTAATTTTCTGGAACTCACCTGTTGTACTATGTGAGAAGGAGGTATGATGGCACCTGTCTAAATGAGACAAAATTTGCATCATACATCGTGTGTGATAACCCTGCAGCTTGCAGCCCTTTAAGAGAAGCAGACACTTCTTTATTCTTACCTATCCTATACAAGTTGTTGTTGCTGCAAGCCTCTGTCCCCTGATAGTTGCACGTTGTTCTGTTGATAATGATTTACCCCCATTGCCCACATTGTCTGTGGATAGGTCACAGAAGACTAAAGAGAATGGATCATTGACTCCTGCAGTCATGCTTCCTCCCAAACCCTGTTCCTTTCTACTGCTGTGCCATGTCATCAGGTGGCTGCCAATTAATTAGTGCAACAGTACAAAAGGTGCCTTCCCTTGTCCTTCAGGTGCACTTTCTGTTTGCCCTCTGTTAGCCTGCATGGGGATGTCTGACCAGGGTGTTGTAGACAGAGCCCGCTAGCTCACCACCCAGCCATGCTTAGGACCTGACAGGTCTGGGGGGACTGGGAATGCTTAACCACCCAGCCGATGGGTCTTCCTAAGGATCAGGGCAGTGTTGCTAATTGTCTTGATCTTAATATCTCTCAATATGTGACAGTTTTATTAAAGCCCCCCATCACGCTGTCTGGCTCATGACCATGGGTGCCAATGTCTACCTCAGGGCAGAGACTCCGAACTGGTGGGGTGTTTTATAACTAGATTTTACCAAACCAGTAACAAATATGAATTCCTGGGTCACTAACACTTAATCATGGAGTCAACGACAGCCACCTTAGACCCTCCATCTATCTTGCCACCCAGACTAACTGGACTTAGTTATAAATGGTCACACAAAACATCACATAATATGCAATTTGCTCCAGATCATTTGGTACCCTAGATCTTACATCAAAGACACCACCTGTAGCCAATCCGGTAATTAACTAGGAAAAACATGCTATTTACAGATTAAAGTAAGCAAAGATATACACGTAGGAGCCCCATCCCCTGCCTCTCTTCTTCCCCTAAGGCCACACTTCCTGCCCCCCCTCCTGCTTATTCTCTTCCCCTGCAATGCTTCACCCCCTGGACAAGCTGCAAGACAGTTAGGCTATGGTATGAGCTGCCCAGATGTCTGGAGAGCCAGGGTCCCTCTGTCTGTCCTGGGAAGGAGGCCATGGTGCCTGAGAGCATCCCTGCTTCCTGTGGGGTGGGTGGGAATGATTCCTGTTCCTGAATTCATAAATTCAGAGCAAACATTTTCAAAGTTATGAAGCAAAATTTACATATTTTATTATAGACTCTAATACCTAAACTACATACATTCGTATAAGATTAATATCTAGTTTGAGCAAAACTACCATACCTGGTCTGATCTCCAGCTATGAGGTTGTCAGTTCTTAGCTAATGCCTGCAGCCTGGGTAAAAGTTGGCATCTGGCCTGCCAGCATTACACTGAGCTCCTGGAAGCATGTGATTAGGTGAGAATATCACCTTTGGTTTAAAGGTTGCAGAGAAAAGCTTGAAAATGTGACCATGCACCACAAAGCTTCAAAAAAACAGAAATCATTTTGGAGGGTCTGACTTGTGATTTTTGAACACTTGGCTTTAGCAATGAGGGATAGGTACATGTGAGAACAAAAACATTTGCTTTCTTTTCAGCATTAACAGTTTCATCCCATTGGTATCTTGCTTTCCCCATTTGTATCCATCTTGGATCTTTTTCACACTTAGATCATCCAGGCAAGGGATGCCTTGTGTTTTTACAGTGCCTTGCACAGAGGGGTGTTATGCCAGCTTGTTTCCAATGACTGCAGTTCAGTGTTATTGTACACATTGATTTGTGGTTTGCAGTGTGGTGGTAGCCACTGGATATTAGAGAAATAAGGTGGGTAAGATCATATATTTTATTGGATCAACTTCTGTGGATGAAAGCACCAATGGAATCAACTCTCATGAGCATGGTGTGTGCACACTAAGTGGAATCTATGTGGACAACACATCTTGAAGAAACTTGTTACTGCATATGACTTTGGGTATGTTGTGGGAAACCCCCCTTCTCAGGGTTTCCAGGCCCGTTCCCAAGTGGGAATAAAAACGAACGAGACCGAAGTATAAAGACAAAGGCACCCCAGTAGGGGGATCTTTATTATCTGCTATAGCAGGATTCCAATCAAACAAAAGCAAGAAGGGAATACCCCTGTACCACAGTACATGGGTTTTTATACCTTTTAGTATAACAAAGAAAGACATTGTCATTGGTTACATATTATGCAGTATAATCCTGCGCAGTAGCCCCTTACCCTACACCTGGAAATATGGAATCCTTACAAGATAAGACCAATGCTTTCAAGCTGAAACAAAGAGAGGTTAGTTGTTCTGGACTCCCTATAAGATAAGATAATGTTACAGCTGCAAAACGAGGTCATGAGAAACCTCAGACAAGGTATAATTTCCACACCAGGTAACAATTATTTCATCTCCTAGCACAGTCGACTCCGCCCTTTATCCATCCAAGACGGATACACTTTGCTTAATTTCCACTGCAATCCATGGGGCTACTCACACGCCTATTCATGATTCCAAAATGCGATACTGAGCTGGCCCTGGGTCAGGAACCCGAGGGCCCCGGTTCGTTGCCTTGCACTGTAATCTCAGGTTGCTATTGGCAACAACCCCACACCCGCCCACAGAGGGTATTTCCTCGTGGTTGTATCTGATCTGAGAGGTGAAACACCCAGCGCTTGTTTACACAGTTGACGGGCAAGGGGAAGATGCAACCGACCCGCTCTCACAGGACAGCCTGGCTCTGCACTGCAGCCCTTCCTCCGCCCATCCCCCCACGCTCTCTGGCGCCTTCCCTCCCGGCTCTGCGTCACCGCCCCCCCCAACATTCCTTCCGCCTCTTCCTCTCGCCCCGCCCCCTAACCCGGCCGCTCTCGCGAGATCTGGGACTGCGACCCCGGAAGTGTTTGCTTCCTGGTGCCGCACGTGGGTGCCTGCCAGGCCGGCGGCCCCTTCCCCATCTTGGGTAACGTCCCTGCTCCTGGCGCTGCCTGCCCGCCCCCACCATGGGCAAAGCCCGCAAGAGGCATAACTGGAAGGCGCGGCTGCCGGGGGACGCCGTGGGGCAGCAGCAGCCGCCCGCCCCAGAGCCTGTGCAGCTGGAGCTGGGAGGTGAGTCCGGCGCCCTATGACCGCCCCGGGGGAAGAGGGGCCGGAATGGGCGGCCCGTTTAATCCCCCACCCCCTCACGGGGATTCCTTTGCACACTCACCCCTTCCTGAGTGGGCGCCCCTGGCACGCTCACACACCCCTACACGCTCAGCTCCTCACGAATTGGTGATCCCCTTGTACACTACCCCGCCGTACACTCACCCCCCCCGAATGGGCACGCTCCCTTATATCCTTACCCCCCAGTACACTCGCCCCCTTGTACCTTCACCTCCACTGTGCCCACTCACCTCCTGAATGAGTGTCCCCTTTGCACACTCACCGCTTCCTGAGTGGAAGCCCCTTGCACACTCATCTCCTTGCATGCTCACTCTCCTTCCCGAATAGGTGATGCCTTTACACACTACGTCACTCCTGCTGAGCCCTAATGTCTCTCTTTGGATGAAAATGAACTGGCTGGAAGGTTGAATTGCCCCTCACCTTCAGCTGTCATGGTTTTGAGGTACATTGCCATTGGCCCTGTGGGGAAACTTGCACTGCATTAGATTGTGCTGGACTTGCCCTAATCTCAGTTACAAGACTATGAATTAATCCAGGGTTACTTACCTTTTAGCAGCAACAAGAGGCGTCAACAAGTTCAGACCAAAGTCAAGGCCAGTTTTAGAGCCACGCGGTAGCGCTTTTGAGTGGTGCTAACTTGGTGTGTTGGCTTGGACACGTCACCTAGCTTATGTGTACCCCTTCCTTTGTTATGAAAATAGCGGTCGTACTCACTTCCCAGGGAAGGATTATTTGGTACAATGTTTTGGTTATGAAAATATAGCCTTTTTCACAGTGGTATTACTCAAAAACAAGGAAAGACAGATTTTATCATGAAAGCACCCATAAGAAGAGGAGCAGACTGTTCTCAGTGGTACCAGATGACAGAACAAGAAGCAATGGTCTCAAGTTGCAGTGGGGAAGGTTTAGGTTGGATATTAGGAGAAACTTTTTCACTAGGAGGGTGGTGAAGCACTGGAATGGGTTACCTAGAGAGGTGGTAGAATCTCCTTCCTTAGAGGTTTTTAAGGTCAGGCTTGACAAAGCCCTGGTTGGGATGATTAGTTGGGGATTGGTCCTGCTTTGAGCAAGAGGTTGGACTAGATGACCTCCTGAGGTCCCTCCCAACCCTGATATTCTGTGATTGTTTCCCTGCACAGCCATCCCATTGGCTTTGTCAAAAATATAATTGTTGCTATTGCCCTTTTATTTAAAATCAGCCAGTTTTGCAGTAAGCCTGTTAACCATAGGCTATCAAGGTCCTCTGACCAAAACCGACTCTTTCAGATGAGGTGAAGCTGAAAGGAGTGGATGCAAGTAATGCCCTGGTCCTGCCAGCTAAAAAAACAAAGACGAAAAAAGTAGCTTGTGACACACGACGGGAGAAGAAGCCCCTGAGCAAAAAACAGAGGAAAATCTTGCAGAAAGTTTTAGAGCAGAAAGAGAAGAAAAATCAGGTAGGTTGCATCTCCGTCATAAGACTCTGCCCAGCTACTGCTGAGGCAGTGTGAATGAAAACTGTTTAAACAGGGGTGTTGTCAACAAGATTCCAGAGTGGCTTCCCTGGGAATATGAGCAAGGATTTTCTCCTTTATAGCATCTGCCTATCACCAGCTTTGGGGAGCAGAGGAGGTGTGTCTAGACACCTTATTGTGACCCAGTGCAGTGTTAAGAACTGAATAGACTGCCACGTGTTTTTCAGTGGGAGGTTGACAGTGAAGCCTGCTGCCAGTTTAAATTGGAACAGTGTTCATTGTTTAACTGCTGCTTGTTTTGGTAAAAGTATATAGCTACCCAGGGACTGTTGACACAACATGCAGCTGTGGACAGCATTTGCGTAGAGTCCTACCACTGACATCAGAATACAGTGAGAAGGCAGGAGTGCAGGTCTGGGAGCGTAGGACTTCTGAGCCCTAGTCTGGCTTTGGACAAGTCACTTTGAGCATCTGTTAAATAGGGATGATTCTTAGAAGTATTGTGAAGATTGGCTAAATGTTTGCAAAGTATTTTGAAAGTAAAAAATACTATATGTAAATAAAAAGCATTGGGCATACATTCCCTTTTTCAAGATGAATAGCAGAATGAAAGTATTGGAATACCCCAATTGTACCAAAATACGAGACAAAATTAAATATAGAGAAATAAGTAGAATGATGATCCTTGACCAGCCTTACTCAGGGGGTCAATTGCAACATTTCCATAGTGCCTCTCTACCTTATCATGGTTTTTCCCAACATGGTTATGTCCCCCTGGTCCTTACTCAAACTAAATTTCAGTTGACTTGGTAGCTGAGTATGATAGAACTTGAAGTGAATCTTTTTTGCTGGTACAGCAGTTCTAATACTGATTATATATATGTATATTTTTTTTTCTGTAGCGAGCTGAATTGCTAAGTAAGTTAAATGAGGTCCAGGCATCTGAGGCTGAAATGAAACTTCTGTACACCACGTCCAAGTTGGGCATTGGAGAACGCATGTATCAGACCAAACGGTAAACTTCCATCTATTGGCGCTGTTGTGAATCAGGCATAGTATTGCTTTCTCAGTCTCTCTGTTGCACATAGATTCCCTTTTCGCTTTAAGTGACTTCTTCACCTATGTTACTATAAATGTTACTTGATAGATTTGTAAATTATTTAAAGTCAAAATAGTTTGGTAGTTATGGTGAGGTAGGGCTTGTCTTCACTACCGCGGGGTAAGATCGATTTTATGGCGATCGATTTCTCGCGTCTTGTGAGGACGCGATAAATCGATTGCCAGTGCTGCCCCCGTCGACTCTGTAACACCAGCTCCCCCGGAGGAGTAAGCCGGAGTCAATGGGGGAGCGCGCCGCCAACTGCCGTCGCCGTGAGGACGGGAGGTAAGTCGGCTGCAGATACGCAAACTTCAGCTACGTGATTCACGTAGCTGAAGTTGCGTATCTGCAGTCGATCCCCCGCCCTTGTGAAGACCAGCCCGTAGAAAGAAAATGAGACTTATTACAGCCTCGTGTTCTTTGAGATGGTTTCCTTTTTGGGGGCTGAGGATCTGAAATGTGAAAACGCTAGCTATATTGGGGGAAATGCCCATAATGCGTAAATGTTCTGTTTTAGGACAGTACAAGAAGCAGGCACCACGTGTCCGGAGAAGATTAGTAGCATCAGTGGTGCAAATAAAAAAAGACGCAAACGAGATCTGGAACTGGAGGCTGAGAAGACGACTGAATCCTCTGATAGTTCTGCAGAAGAGGAAGAGCATAAAGAAACAATTGAAGAGACCGCCACTGACAGCTTTAACTTTGAAAAGGTGGAAGAATGTGTTAAGAAGCCACTGAATAGTGATCAGGCTCTTCCTAGCACACCAGCTCATCAAAAAACTCTTCATAAGCCATCTTCCAAGCCTGCGGTTTTCATCCCAGTGGACAGGTCGCCTGAGATACAGGTCAGTCTTTGTTAGTGATTCATCACAATAAATGTTCTTCAAGGAGTTAAAAGTAGAGTGGCACTTTCCATCACACTATTTCATGGCAAATACTTCAGTGGAGACTTGTGGGATTTACCTGTATCAGTCAGTAATATCGCTAACACTGCAAACAGTGCATTCCCAGCTTTGCTTTAAGTGTTACTGAGACCAGCTGCTGCTGGTTAAAGAGACGACTTTGGGCTTTGAGCTTGTCAAGTGAATAAAGAAGGAAACAACTTTCAGTTTTCTTTCAAAACATATCTTTTTGTCACTAATTTTAAATATGTAATTTATTAATGATCTGAGATCTTAAACCCTTTTGGCGTAATGAACTGAAAATCTTAATTATTAAACTGGGTTTTATTCTCCATTTTGCTAAATGTAGTTTCAGATAGATTTAATTCTGCAGAAATTTGAAAGGGTCTATTTATCATTAAGCAGATCTGTGATAGTGAATTATGGAATGAGTTTCTGCTTGAAATGTTAAACTCAAGTGGATCTTAGCTGACTATGAAATTTAATAAATCAGAGCACTGGTTTAGTTTCATGCTTGAGAAACTAGCTACCTTTTGAGAAGTCAGGATGAAATATTTTGCTGATCCTAGTTCTTGGCTGGCCTGGCAGTATTTTACCCTACATTTTAAAACTTTTCAAACCATGAGGAGGGTAGAATATTACCAAAATATCCCAGCTATGAGGGGTCTATAGCTGCTTTCGCTCCTACATGTATTGGACTGTACGTGTAGGTATCATTCATGACTTTTGGAGTGGAAAATCCAGGATGGGTTGAATCTTTGACTTTTCATGTAGCTTTTTTTTTTTTTTTTAAACTGAGCTTGACCCATTAAAAAGCCAAGCAGAAAGAGGGATCAAGACACACAAACTGCAAATAAAGTTTGTTTTGTTTTCAATAGTCAGCGAGACTAAAGCTTCCTATCCTTGCCGAAGAACAAGTTATCATGGAAGCTATTAATGAGAATCCTGTTGTCATTATATGCGGAGAAACCGGGAGCGGGAAAACCACACAAGTGCCTCAGTTTCTGTATGAAGCAGGCTATGCCAGGTAGGATTCCAGATCCTGTATGAAAACCACGCAAGTGCCTCAGTTTCTGTATGAAGTAGGCTATGCCAGGTAGGATTCTAGATCCTGTATGAAAACCACTCAGGTGCCTCAGTTTCTGTATGAAGCAGGCTATGCCAGGTATGCTCCCGATCCGGGCATAAACCTGCAGCTCCATGCTCCAGCTCCAGGCTCCGCTGCAAAGCCCTGCTTTCTGGTTTTGGAATTTTGGCTCTGCTTAAGACTCCTGTGTTAGTGCTGTTACCTCTATGAGCGGCAATAGTGCCTATCTCAGTTGGAGGAGAAATGAACTTGAAGGAGAAAAATCTGTGGGCAGTCCTTAGTTTGCACAAATTTTCTTGAGATAATTTATCTTAGAGTTTTTAAACTGCTACCTTGTTTTAAACATCACTGTTTTATTTTTCACAATAGGGCTGTAGTAATAGTCATTAACCGTTGAAGGTAGGTTAGCTAAGAGGGAAAGCTGGTGGGTTCATCTCTCCAAGACACTTCACGTGTTCCTTGCAAAATTGAAATAAACACCATACTGTGTAGCGGAAAACCATCTGCAGCTTTTTCAGGTGCTACCTGCTCAGTCTCGTTCAGTTGCAAGAAACATTTCACTTCTGCAGTCTCCCTCTCCAGCCCAGGCTTCTTCCCCAAAGGAACCAGTTTGATAGGGATTACCTGGTCCTCCCAACAATAAAGGAGAACCTGCGGGTGTGGTAAGACAAAGCCAAAACTCACTTGGAGGAAATCCTCTTGTCCTCTTTCCTAGGTTTGTCTGTAAAAAGCTTTTCTCCTCTGTCCTAGTTCCGATGGCATCATTGGCATCACAGAGCCTCGGCGTGTAGCCGCAGTGTCTATGTCTCATAGGGTCGCTAAGGAAATGAATTTTTCACACAGGTAAGGGCCAGAAGATCAAGGGCTAACCAGGAAAGTCAAAAACCACAAAACTCAGCCCCCTCTTAGTATGCTATACATCTTCTGCTGAGTGGGAGAGGGTGGAGGGATGTTATCTTGGGATCGGATTAGCTGCAGCCTGTTCTGCTGGCCTTTCCAGAGGGAAACTGTAGGAAGTTTTCAATGAACTCAGCTCTGCTGCTCCCTAGAAAAATCGATGGTGGTCTTAGTGTTAACAAGCCCTCCTAGATCCCATCAAGGAGTCAGTGGATTGTTGAGGAGGTGAGGAAGGAGACATGACTGTGCTGTTTGTAGGGCAGGTGTGCCTTAACAATGACCTAGTTGAAAATAAAGCCATTCTGTATCCCGCTTTTTTAGAGGGAAAGGTTCCTGTCTAGGATAGTAGCATTCTGCATGTGCTGGAGTCTGCCTGAGTCTCCGCTTCCAAATCTGTGATCTTCCATGCACCTTATGCTATAGTACCAAGTCACAGCTGAGCTGAAGACCGCATCCTAACCTGAACTCTGACTTCACTTCCTTTCCCAGCTTTTTACATTTGGTCTATAATGCATTTTTTTAAAAGTGTGGCTTTGTGTAATATTGATGTATTTTTCTCTACAGGGTAGTTTCATATCAAATACGTTATGAAGGAAACGTTACAGATGAAACCAAAATTAAGTTCATGACGGATGGTGTGCTACTGAAAGAAATTCAAAAGGTAAATTACCTTCTGCAGTGAGAAAACGTTTAGTTATTTAATGTCTCCAGAGAGAAATTCCACACATTCCTGCTAGCACTTGCCATGAGTACAAGTATTCCTTCCTAAAACAGAACTCCTTTCAGCAGTTAAGTTGCATTTTTCATGACTGGGTGTCTATGATTATTTTTTTTATGCTTGTTGGAGGTACAATTCTTGTTTCAATTACTATATTGACCTTCATAGAAATAGGTGTTGGGATTTCTTCATCACATTCTCCAGATTGAGAATGGTCCAGGGATTAGGGTAACAGCCTATATTTTGAGAAATCTGGATTCGAGCCCCTGTTCTGCCCCTGGCTTCCTGTGTAACTTTGGGCAAGTCACTTACACTATGGCTAGACTAGCACTGTGCCTTCATTTCCCATCTGTAAAATGGGGATAATAGCACTTTTGTACCTCACAGAGGTGTTAGGAGGACAAATGATCCCTAATTTTTACCACCAGCCCTACCTCCACTTCCATGAGGCACAACCAATTTCTAGACAATCCATTTCAGTACACTAAAGATTGTGATGTGCTCAGACAGGACATTAGTGGGGATGGTCATGTAAACCTAGATAGAGTTGAAGTGATGACTGAGATGACTGACCCGGTTGAGGCTTGATTTAATGAGATAAGATTACTCAGTTTCCCTCTTTATTTCCAGGACTTCTTGCTTTTGAAGTACAAAGTGATCATTATTGATGAAGCCCATGAAAGAAGTGTGTACACAGATATCCTGATCGGTCTCCTATCACGCATTGTGCCCCTTCGTGAAAAGGTAAGAAAAGAAGAGGTGATTGTGCTTCTTAGCAGGAGCAGATATGGGTCAAAAATGGATAACAGAAATGGCTAAACGCATGGAAAGGCTTCCTCTGTGAGGAGAGAGTGGAAAAATTAGGACTCCTCTGCTTGGAGATGAATATGAAGAAGCTAGATTAAATAATAGCAAAGAAAAGGTAGATAAAGGGGTACTTTTTTATCTTTTCTTATAGTACAAGAACTGGGGGATGTTCCATGAAACTGACAGGTGAAACACTTAAACATTAATAAAAAGGAAATAAATTATTACACAATACCCATTTAACCTGCATAACTCACTGCCATAAGACATCAAGTCCAGGAACTGAGGGGGATTTAATATTAGACATTTATTCAGAAAAGGAGGACATTCACCATTACATTCGGATGTAAACCCTCATCTTTCATGGTCTAAGACCATGATTAGGAAAAGACTTCCCCTAGGGGAATCTTACACCATGGTTTTTGTAAAGGGAAATCATGCCTTACCAATCTGCTAGAATTCTTTGACACAGTCAAAAAGCATGTGGACAAGGGGATCCAGTGGATATAGTGTACTTAGATTTTCAAAAAGCCTTTGAGAAAGTCCCTCACCAAAGGCTCTTAAGCAAAGTAAGCTGTCATGGGATAAGAGAGAAAGTCCTGTCATGGATCAGTAACTGGTTAAAAGATATGAAACAAAGGATAGGAATGAATGGTCAGTTTTCAGAATGAATAGAGGTAAATAATGGTTTCCCCCCAGGGATTTGTACTGGGATCAGTCCTATTCAACATATTCATAAATGATCTGCAAAAGGGGGTGAACAGTAAGTGCAAAATTTGCAGATGGTACAAAACTATTCAAGATACAGTACAGACCCATTTACGTGCAAATCCTCTTAATGCGCGGTAGCGCCATGCCCCCCAGTGCTACCTATTTAACACGCGAGACTCGTTTACATGCGGTACAGGAACTTACTTTGTAGTGCTACAGATTTGCTCACTAACTCACTGACGTAGAAATTGACAGACAGTGTGGAGCGGAAATGTGCTGTATGGAACTGGTGCCATATGAGAAGAGATTAATAAGACTGGGACGTCTCAGCTTGGAAAAGAGATGACTAAGGGAGGATATGATAGATTTTTATAAAATCTTGACTGGTGTGAAGAAAGTAAATAAGAAATGTTGTTTTCTCCTCATAACACAAGAACAAGGGGTCATCAAATGAAGTTAATAGGTAGCAGGTTTAAAACAAACAAAGGGCAGTCAACCTGTGGAACTCCTTGACAGAGGATGTTGTGAAGGCCAAGACTATTACAGGGTTAAAAAATAACTAGATAAGTTCATGGAGGATAGGTCCATCAATGGCTATTAGCCAGGATGGGGAGGGATGGTGTCCCTAGCCCCTGTTTGCCAGAAGCTGGGAATGAGCAATGGGATTGATTGCTTAATGATTACCTATTCTGTTCATTCCCACTTGGGCACCTGGTTTTGGCCACTATTGGAAGACGGGACACTGGGCTAGATAGACCTTTGGTCTGACCCAGTATGGCTGTTCTTATGTTTCTTGAAATATCTGGTACTGGCCACTGTTGGAGACAGGGATGCTGGAGTAAGTGGACCACTTGGTTAATTCAGCATGGCGATTCCTAGGTGTCTGTTTTTCATTTTACCCTCGCAAACATGCAGCGGGCGGTTCAGTGCTTCTTAAGCCTGGCCTCTTGGTGACTCTGTGGCAGATCAGGATTGCCAACAGGATTTTTGTCTGTCTTGGGTCTGCAGTATTTGGCCCCCTCTCTGTACTGTCCTATGGCCTTATATTTCATTTTTTTCTTTCAGACTGTGAGGGCTTTGGGGCAGAGACTTATTTGGTATCTGTTATGGCAGTGCACGTGCATGTGTCTAGTGCTACATAAATGATTACAAGTGGCCAGACTGCAGTGTAATGCTGCATATTTGCATTTCCACAGAAAAGGCAGCCTATGAAGCTGATCATTATGTCTGCCACCCTTCGTGTTGAAGACTTCACTGACAACAAGAAACTCTTTCCTGTTGTTCCTCCTGCTATACAGGTAACGTTCATCCTAATGGGGTTTGCTGCCCTGGCTGTAATGAATTGGGTCTGATTCAGGTTTCCTTTATAAATCCTTTATAAATCTATTTATAAATCTCTCTAAATAGAGGCCTCTATAAGGAAATGGTCTCAAAACACTGACGGTAACCGTTTAGAAAAAGATCCAAGTGGCTTTTTTTGCATAATGTTCGGAGATATGTCTCTGACTTACGCAAAATTTGACTTACGCAAGGTGTTCCAGGACAGAATGCTTGCATGAGTCAGGGAGCATCTGTAATGTTAATTTAGTGCTGTTTGCATTTAGTAGGAGTGCAGGTTGTTAGCGATTATTCTGGTTGTTGCACTAAGTGTTACAGCTAGTTTTCTGTGGGTAGCAAGCTAAATACAAGGAATCTTAAGCCCTTGATTGTTTAGAAAGTTATACTGGAAAGAAAGGTCTCCTTTCAAAGTGTTACTTTACATTCAATAAACCAGAATTATCATTGGAGAGGTCTTTGTGGTATGAAGAATACTGTTACAGCCTTGGACAAAAGTCACACAAACTGGTTGTTGTGAACTTCTCATCTTTGAGGTCTCAAGCTAACAATATGCTAGACAGTGGGCCTTCAAATAGAACACTTACCAAAGCAACTGCTGGACTGGGTTACCTCCCATGTATTCTCGTTCTCTTTTTTTTTTAAGATGATTCGCTGCACTTATTTTCAGAGAGTCAAAACAGTAAAAATGAGCTTAAATACAGAGAAGCAATAGAATGGTTGACAAGAAACTGGGCTATTGAAAACAAATGCATAAGCCAGTTCTGTGGTGTAGGGTGAAATATGTGTTTAACTGTGAGAAAGGACACATTGTCAAGGTTTTTAATGAGCTCTCTGATTCTCCTTGAGCCACAGTATGTAAAACCCACTTCTGCTGTACTCATAAAATGAGGCTTGTTTACTTTGGTATTCCTTTCTAGGTAGACGCAAGGCAATTCCCTGTGGCTGTCCATTTTAATAAGAGAACTCCAGTAGATGACTACAACGGGGAATGTTTCAGGAAAGTCTGTAAAATCCACCGAATGTTACCCGCAGGTAGGACTGCTGCAGAGAACTCTTCAGCATCACTTAAAATGTTTGCCAGAAGGGTCTAAGTGGTTTCAGGGACAAAATATTTTTATTTAAAGAAAAAAAACCCCAAACTCATAAAAAACAGCAGCACTGTCTCCTGTACTTTATTCCTTGCAAGGGATGTTGATGGAAAATTAACTTATACTTAAATATGCTGTGGTATGCTGCATGATTTCTCATGTGTTAGTAAGGAACTGTGAAGTGGGTCACGCGGTATGTTCCGTAGTTGTGATATATTTGACATAGTCCTCTCTGAAGAGTGAGCACTCATTCTGTGATTTCCCTTTTGAAATGACCTGTCTTCTGATTTAAAGTTACCTGTTCTGTTGCAGGAGGGATTTTGGTGTTCTTAACAGGCCAAGCAGAAGTACACTCACTCTGTAGAAGACTAAGAAAAGCCTTTCCATTCTGTAAAAATAAAACGGAAGGTAACTCCAGGGACTAAAGGGCTGCTGGGCTTTGAACCGTTACATTGTACGGAGACATGAGTTTGCTTTTCAGGTTTTAAGCAATGAATGTTCCAGAAATAAACTTGGGGAGAGACCTATTGAGAAACATCCTGATGACTCAGCTTCAGCTACATAACCTTTGAGAAAACAGATCTTTCTGGGTTGTGTGAGATTTCCCCCTCCTTAACTCTCCTGGGCTCCATTGCACTTTGCCACTGGTTCAGCCTGGTGTTGATTACAGGTGCTTGCAAGGAATGGTGCAGTTTCCTAAAATGGAAGGTCACTTTCACATCCTCTCCTGTTGCAGCAAGCTAATCCTCTGCTTCAGAGCCCTCCTCAAAATGCACCACTTCACAGCAATCTGCCAGTCCTCAGCCACTGATGTGCTGTAATTCCTTAACATAACAAAAATGCCAAAGCCCCTCTAACCTCCTTGGTCATTAGCTATTTTTTTGCTTTGACATCTTGAATTATGAGCTCCTTGGGGAAAGGACAGTGTTAAGCTCTGCTCTGCAGAGTCCTCTTTCAGCACTCTGAGAATCCCACATGCTTCTTCATAGGAGATGAAGAGAAGGAAGAGTCCGTCGAAGAAACCAAGAAATTTAAGAAATCCAAACAGAAGAAAACCATGGTAATATCTTTTAAACTTGAACGGAACTGGCATTTTGTGTCAGTGGATACCTGTTGCAGAAAAGCAGGAATCTAGATTACCCATGTTGACCTGTAAAGGAAGTTCAGTTTTAAGAACATAAAGGCCGTACTGAGTCAGACCAAAGGTCCATCTAGCCTAGTATCCTGTCTACCAACAGTGGCCAATGCCAGGTGCCCCGGAGTGAGTGAACTTAACAGGTAATGATCAAATGATCTCTTTCCTGCCATCCATCACCCACCTCTGACAAACACAGGCTAGGGACACCATTCCTTACCCATCTTGGCTAGTAGCCATTAATGGACTTAACCTCCATGAATTTATCCAGTTCTCTTAAACCCTGTTATAGTCCTAGCCTTCACAGCCTCCTCAGGCAAGGAGTTCCACAGATTGACTGTGCGCTGTGTGAAGAAGAACTTCCTGTTGTTTGTTTTAAACTTACTGCCCATTAATTTCATTTGGTGGCCTCTAGTTCGTATATTATGGGAACAAGTAAATAACTTTTTCTTATTCACTTTCTCCAAACCACTCATGATTTTATATACCTCTGTCATATCCCCCTTAGTCTCCTTTTTGTTCCAAGCTGAAAAGTCCTAGCCCCTTTTGGCTTTCATTTGTGTATAGCTCAGGAAAACAGAATGTTTTCAAATACTTTGGTCTGATTTATAAGCAACTTGCAATTGTATGGCTGTTTCTTAAGTAAAGAATTCCATCCCGCTTTGATCTAGATTTGTAATTGCTGCATTAAGTGGTTGGTTGAGGCAGAGGGCTTGAATTTTAAGACCCTGATAGATAAAATTGCCTGAAAGAGGATTGTCGGGAAGGAAGAACCTGATGTACAAAACGTCCTTACAAACATTTAACTTGCTTGTCTTTCCTGATCTCCTCAGATACAGATGCTGATTTAATGCTCCTGCCATGTAGTACAAATGAAACCATTTAGGGCCCAGTCCCCCATGCATCTTGAGATCAATGGAAGTTCAGGATTGGGACCCTAGAGTTTAATTTACCATGTGGTTCTAAAAGCTTTTAATAGTCATTTGCACAACTGCTAATATTAAATCTAGAAAGGCTTAATGGTTCCCCTTTTTCTCGCCTCCAGCCACTACCCAAAATCGATTTGAACAGTTACTCTGTTTTGCCAGTGGACGAAGGCGATGAGGACAGAGAAGCCGAAATGGATGAGGATGAGGATGCTCTTGGCTCTGATATTGACCTAGATTTGGGGGATGATGGACTAGAGGAAGGTTTGATACTTTGAAATAAAAACTGCATATGTAAAACAAACCTCACTTACCAATACGTTAAACTGTTACTGGGCACCTGTCCTGTTTGCTTAGTTTCTAAACTGGTGCGTTAGCCCTTTGGGGTGGATAATGTTAACCATTATTTATGAAGCGTGGGTTTCTCATTGCACAGTTTCTGATGGCAATTTTAAAATAAGTGATTTACAAAAACATGCCCTTTTTCAGGTTGAAATGTGCATAAAAGTTTAGCTTGCCAAGACAGCGTTGGGAATGAAATGCCTAGTGTTTGCTTGCCATGTTTTTAAGAGTGCCATTTTGTTTCTTGACAGGTGAAAAGTCTGATTCTTCCCTTCCACTCTATGTGCTCCCACTCTATTCCTTACTAGCACCAGAAAAGCAAACCAAGGTAAAGGATTATTTGCACAGGAATGAGTGACTGTTTTCAATACCTGACTTTAGAATGTATGCAGCAGCTCTTGGTTTGTGCGCTAAAATTAGCATCTTGAAATAGCCTGCAGTGGGCAGACCAGAATGGGCCAAGCGGGAGCTTCATGTAGGGGAGAAAGCAGGCCTCTGCTGACCAGTGTGCTCAATTCACACACCAGGAGACGTGATGTGAGGCCACGCTCATTGTGATCGCTTGTGTCTTTCTAGCTCACCTGAGCTGACCTCGCTAACTTGCTTTCCGAGCAATGCGTTTCATCTGCCAAACTGTGTTTGCTGCAGGTGTTCCGACCTCCTCCTCATGGAACAAGGCTGTGTGTTGTCGCAACCAACGTGGCTGAGACGTCTCTCACGATCCCTGGCATTAAATACGTGGTGGACTGCGGGAAAGTCAAGAAACGTTTCTATGACAAAGTTACTGGGGTTTCGTCTTTCAGAGTCACCTGGACGTCTCAAGCGTCCGCAAACCAGCGGGCAGGACGAGCTGGCCGCACGGAACCAGGGCACTGCTACAGGTTAGACAGCTCCCTCTCCGTAGGCTTCTCAGAAAGGAGGGACCAGGGTCTGAAAACTGTTCTCTGTTCATTGGGCAGCCAAACGAAAGGAAAATACCAACAGCTCCCCTGGGTCTCGTTTTATGCACTTCACTTGTTTAGAATGTACCTCTCTCAAGGCATTGAAGCACCATTTGGTAAAATAGTGCAAATACAGAACAGTTACAATGATCCAAATAGAACTGCCCAGCCCAAAGGTAGCCCCTAGGTGATGTTCACAAAGAGGGGAAGGATTGCAGGATATTAAGTATTAAATACTTAACTCCTGGACGCCTTCCTGAAAATCCCTTGTTTGCCCACTGCCTTAGCAACAAGGAGGTCTGGATGGGGCTCTAGAGCCAGCTATAGTTTTGAGAAGAAGTCATGATTTCCTAACTGCAGCATTGCTGGCTGCCTCTGGCTCAAAGAATGAGACTTCAGTGGGAGGAACTAGACTGGAATGACTGGTGTGGCACTGCAGAGCATTAGCCGCTAAGCTAGCCCAATAGCTCAGCTGAACTTTTATCGTAGCATAGCCAGCAGTTCGGTTCTGTTTTATTTAACTGAAACAGATGTGATCGTTTCCACAAACTACCTAGTATGCTACGTTGACTGTGTGACCTCATCTGCTGGAGGAAAATGCAGGGCCACGAGGGACAGATACACTGAGCTACTTGCTTGTACTGACCTAATTTGTACCATGGATTTTAGAAATATCTGTGAACACTTTCTATGTCAAGTTCCCATTGAATGATGCTGTCTTAATACTTTATGCACGAAGATGAATTGATTTCTCTTGTGTGATATTTTAGATGTAAATGTGATTTAAGATGCTTTAAAATATGAAGATTAAACCTTTAAAAATTCCCTTTTTTTTAGTCCGAAGCAATGTTAAAAACAAAAAAAACTCTATTTGCTTTTGTTTTCATCTCAGTGACATACACATTGTGGGTTTAGATTTCATATCAATCTCTCACCAGCACTTTTCTTTCATTAGGCTCTATTCATCTGCAGTTTTCAGTGACTTTGAGAAATTTTCTCCTCCGGAAATTACAGGGCGACCTGTGGAAGACTTGATTCTCCAGATGAAAGCGTTAAACATTGAAAAGGTGAGCCGAAAAGGCGGCTTTACGTTCTAGCATTCTTTCAGTGTCTCCTGGGAGCCAGAAACAATCATACATTGCCATACTGCTGCCTGTTTGGTTTGAGGATACGTTGTGCTTTGTATCATAGATGAGAGACAGGGATGAGTGCCATGCTGTAGTCCCAGGGCTTTGTTTGCATTTGGCTCTGATCTTGCAATGCATTGCATCAGACCTCCTCAATAGGCTTTCCAGCCTCCTCTTCGCTGGTACGTATGCTGTGCTTTTTCAGCAACAGTCTCATGAAACCAGTCAGCAAAGCACAGGCCTGGGATTTCAAAAATGGGGCGAGGAAAATAACAAAAGCTATTGTTCATGCAAAAGGAGCAATAAAGCCTCCATGTCCATTGTTTGTGTACGTTAACTTCATAGGTGTCCTCTAAGCCTCTCAGCTCCTGTATGAGGAGCAATATCTCCATTTTACAGAGGGGTACTCTGAGACACACGGGCTAAGGGCTTACTTTTCAGAGGTACCGAGTTCCCCCTAGACTCTCATTGCCTTAAATTGGGAGTTCTGGGTACTCAGCACTTCTGAAGAGGCCTTCAAGCGGCTTGTGTAAGGCCATCCTTTGATTCAGTAACAATCAGGAATAAAACCCTGGATTCCTGACTTCTAATAGTGTGCTCTAGCCACTCCCTTCCAGGTGTCTGTTTCTCTTTGTGCTGGGGAGGTCTCCTAAATATATTGCCTCTGTTGGCTTTTGGAACCAAAGAGGACTTGTGTCTCAGATGAACTACATCCAAACTCGACTGTTCAGTGTCAGTTATACATTCATTTCTTCCTGCGTTCTTAGGTGATCAACTTCCCTTTTCCAACCCCACCTCCAATAGAGGCACTTGCAGCTGCTGAAGAGCTACTGATAGCACTCGGAGCCCTGCAGGAACCGCCCAAGACAGGAAGGTAGGGTGTCTGAGGTCTCCCACAAGTTTCTTCACAGCGATGACTTACTGAGCAATAAGTGTGGTTTTTTTTCTTACATTGTCTTTTATGTGATGGTGAGACAGAACTTTGCCAATCTCTCTTCTGTGCTAGTTCTCTGACCATCTTCCCTTGGTATCAATGCTGTAGCAGGTTTGTCAGCCGGGCTGCTTCCCAGAATCCTTTGCACTTCCTACTCTGTCATATACTGATGTTTTAAACCAGCCAAGCTGAGACTGATTCAGACTTTAATGGCTTGATTTTTGCTCCTCTTTCCTTGGATTTCTACTACACTTTGAATTGAGACAGCTCTTGAAGCACTGTATAAAAGCCTGCAGATGGGGAGCATTTCATGCACCACTGAAATCTTGGTTAATAATGTTCAGAGGCCTTTCCAGGTCTTGTACTGTTTATGCCGAGAAATATAAAGGTGAAACAAGGGGACCCAATAGCTCCCCTTGGCTACCTCACATGCTTATAGCAAAATAACAGTTGGTTTTAATTCACCCCTTTTGTTGTTTTGCTGCGAGTTTCTGTGTGACCACTCTTACTCTGGAACAGGTGACTATCAAAACAGGGCACTTAATTCAGTAAAAATATCAATTTAAGCTACATCAAAATTGGACACGTTTATTCTGAAATGAGGGTTTGCACGCAGATTTGCAATGAAATAACAAAAGGGGTGAATTGAAACTGATGGAGTTCCTTTGCTATGAATTTGGGTAATTCAGTCCTAAATGACTGTTTCACATGCAGCCAAGGCTTCTGGGGTCCAGAAACTGTCACCCTGTGATTCTTGTTCTGTGAAATGAACTGGGTTTTTCAGCCTAACTCCTGGTGCCATCCCCACACTTGCTCACACCCTGAGAGTCCCAGGACTGAGAATGAGCCCTCCTGACACTTGGAGGTGTGGTCCCTCCAGGTCTGGGGAGGGTGGAGGCAGTGTTGGGAAGAAAGGAATTCAGGCTGAATTTGGAGTCTTTCATCTCTACTAAAGAGAGAAAAGTGCAATAAACAGCTGGCTAGTCAAAGTCTACAGAAAAAGCCTGTGTGAAAGGGGGGAAATGCTATTGTTACATGACTTGGTTTCTGCCTCTTCCAGGCTGAAAGAGCTGCAGATAGCAAAGCTGAGCTGTCCAATTAGTCCCTTGGGTGTAACCATGGCGTCCTTTCCTGTGGCCCCACGCTACGCTAAGATGCTCGCTTTGAGTAAACAGCACGACTGCCTGCCGTATGCCATTACCATAGTGTCGGCAATGACTGTGCGAGAGCTATTTGAGGAGTTTGACAGGTGAGTGGCTTAACCGGGAGTAAAAATAGGTTTCCTTAGCACTAGATACCATTTAAAGAGTGCGTAGGTATTGCTTTCTAGAATACCAGCCAAAACTGGAGAGACAAGTTGGACAGGGAAATGTTTGTTTTTACTCCTTATATACAGCATCTCTAATGGTTACTAGTGTCTATAGAGCGAAGCATGAAGATGGCAGTGAAGTATCATTGACTTCTGTATTCTGTGATTGGTGGCATTAATTAAAATTATAGGCTTTTAGATACTTGTCTAAAAGTCTAAATTATAGACTTTTAGACCTTGTCTTCCCATGTCTAACATTTGTTTTGTAATTGCACTGTTGAAGAGTTAGATAACAGACTAAAATGCAACCTATGTATCGCTGACGACAGTGGTTCTGCCAGTAGCCTGAAGTCGGAAAGCTACAGAGATCCGAGTAGAGGCAGGATGTTCTGTTAAACATGACCAGCGTGCTGTTTGTCTGTCTGTCTGATCCTCAGCGCTAACGGTTTAGTTTTTTAAAACCTCTCACTTGGAGTTGTGTGTTGCCGTTCATTCTCACTTGCTGGACGGGGAATTTGGTCCATATGTAGGCGGGGGCATGGTGTGAGTCTGAGTCTTTGTCCCATGACTTGTTCAGATGTACACTTCTCTGATAGGATGCGCAGTATTGGCTCCACCAGCAGCATCCCTGATCCTTTGTTGTAACCTCTTAATACTCCTGGGGATGGCATACCAGGCTTGGAATTCATGCTCCGTTCTCCCATGTGGTAGAACAACCACTGGAGTGTTGGAGCAGAGCTTTCTTCTAGTCACCCAGTTTATCTATTTTAGATCAGCCTGAGATAATGACCCAACGGATCCCTGGGTTTTCTTTCTATCTTCCAATTTTATACAAGCTTTTTGCTACCAATTTTATATCAGTCTGTCTGGTGTTTAGTGATACTGAAAGGGAAAATACAGAGCTGTTTTGACATGGTTGATGGTGCTTGCTAGAAAGCTTTAAAGTGTATTGATTGTACTTTTGGTTTAGACCAGCTGTAAGTGAAGAAGAGACGGAGAAGCTCAAGGGGAAGAAAGCAAGAGTTATACAGATGCGAAGGATCTGGGCTGGACAAGGGCCTTTTCAAAAGCTAGGAGACCTCATGGTGATGTTAGGTATCTATTGCCAGTGACTTGAACATACTGTTTGCTGCGGGGAGGTGGTTAATTTCAGTCAACATAGTCGGGTATACAAAGCGAAAGGATTCAAAGTGCCGCAGCACAGGGAAATGCTGTATAACACGGACTACTTTCTGTTCAAAGAAGTTGAGTCCTGTAGTTCAACTCTTGCCCGCTGGAAGATGGTTTTCTTAATATGTTCATCAGTGCATCTGCCAGGCTAGTTCCAGCCAATGAGCAAACCTCAACAGATACAAACTATGGGATTCGTTACACTGCTGAGGGGAAATGTTCTGCAACCTAATTAATTTCACCTTTGGGAAGCTAGTTGGCTGTTTTGTTTTGTGAAAGCTCTTTGTTCTTTCCCCGCTGAATAAATATTCTCTTCCAGGAGCTGTGGGGGCCTGTGAGTATGCAGGGTGTACTCCTAAGTTCTGTGAGGCGAATGGGCTGCGATACAAAGCTATGGTGGAAATCAGGCGCTTAAGGGGACAGCTGACGACAGCAGGTAAAAGTCGAGCAGCAGATAACTCAGTTGCAGCCTTGGGCTTTCTCTGCTCAGCGCGGTGCAGCCTTTTATGCTGCCAGCAGCGTAGCCCATGCTCTGTGACTCACCATCGTGGTATTTTTCGTAAACCCAGTTTAACTAGAGGTTAAGTCTCTGTGGCAAATATCCATGGCTTTAGAGAGGAAGCCAGTATTTACCTATCTTCAGGTAATGGTAAATTATCTGGGATCCTCTAGTCACGCCCTTTTCTTTCCAGCATTCTGAGAATCTTAACTACTCTTGCTCTCCCTCAGTGAATGTAGTCTGCCCCGATGCTGGCCTCTTCGTTGACCCAAAAATGAAGCCTCCCACAGAGAGCCAGGCGACCTATTTGAGACAGATCATGTTGGCGGGGTTAGGGGATCATATTGCCCGAAGGATCCAGGCAGAGGAACTTCTGGATGAGAAATGGAAAAATGCCTACAAGGTAAAGATGATTGGTATGGCTCAATCCAACCATCGCCTTCCCCTGTAACTCTGTGATCCAGAAATAAGAGTTCTATGTGAAGCATGGCCCCGTGGCCCAAACGCAGGATTGGGCTCTGTTGCGAGCCTTGCTCCGGTGTCACTATAAGAAGTTAACTTGTCCAGGCTGCGGGGACCCCACTCCTAGTCTGGGGTGATTATTTTTATAGTGTCTCATCAAGACTTTGGGAAGCATAATGAATGGCAATTTGCAAAGTGCTGCGAGGTCCCTAGAAGGAAGGGGATATAGAAAACCAGGGCGTTACCAAAAATCTCCCTCGCTTAAAGAACACGGTAAATCAGTGAAGGATTTAACCTAGGTGCTCTCGGGAACTGGATTGCTAATAATCACTATCTGCTTCCATGCTTCTGTGTACATCTCGAGCCCTCTGTGCTTTCTTTAAGACCCCTCTGCTGGATGACCCCGTCTTTATCCACCCGAATTCTGTCCTCTTCAAACAACTCCCAGAGTTTGTGGTGTATCAAGAAATTGTTGAAACTACTCAAATGTACATGAAAGGTACGATTGCTCCGTTCCTCCTCCCTCTTCAGATCCGTCCAGCCGTTCGCTACGGAATCAGAAGAGTGTTTCACTTGCTCACAGCACAAGTGTCGCCTGCCTTTGGTGCGGGCCAGGAGTGTGGGGATCAGCAGAGGGCATTGACTTATCCCCAGGTCTGAGGAGCCCTGTCCAGCTGGAAACAGCCTCCAGAGCTTTCAGCCCTTGGTGGCTCTGGGCCTCCCCGAGGCTGCCATGAAAATTGCTGATGATTTCTTCCTTGTTTCACAATATCTTAAACCACCCCCTCAGGCTCCTGGTGGTCTTTCCCTTCCTGGGTGCAGAGTTGAATTGGTTTAGGAAAACGACGTCCAGATGCATGTTGCGTTCTCTCCGATCGCTTTGGGTGGTTTTCCTGCCACCCCCAATTGACTGTCCTGAGCAAGGAGAAAGACTTTCAAAAGAGCCAGGTGGTCGAAAGGGGAGCTAGAGCCACGTGGCTGGCAGCTGCTTTCCAAAGACCAGCCAAAGAGAAATGGGCTCCATCAAGTCAGATCGTGTCTCCCCTTCCACCCAACAAAATGGTGGGGGGCAGGAGAGTGAGGCTTGGGCTTAGAGTCCATCTCCACTCTCCTTGGCCACGGTGGTTCTCCTTTGACTCTTGGTCAAACAAAGCTGTGCTGGAATCCAGGGGATACTTTCAAATGGACCCTGAGGCAACCCCTCTGAGGAGCTCACCTCCAGCAAGTGCTAGTTTCACTGAACATTACCCCTGGGTGAACAGTACTGAGCAGATTGTTCTCAAGGCAAAGATGCTTCATTTTGTAGTATGTGTTTCCATTCTGAAGGTGTTTCGGCCGTTGAATCTGAATGGATCCCAATCCTGCTACCTCCGTACTGTCACTTCGGGAAACCTTTGGAAAATCCTCCTCCATTTTATTGCCCGGATACCGGCAGAATAAGATGCCACAGACCAAGTGTTTTCTGTAAGTTTCTTTGAATGTAGCTCTGATGTATATTGCATTCCCAGGACAACTGCTCTTTGTTGCCCTATTGGCTGTAAGGCCCTAGAATAAAAACTCTTTATGCCCAAAAGAACTGAACCCTCTTAGTCTGTCATACCTGGCTTGATACGACTTATGTATCTCCATTGAGTTCCCCAGAGTTAGCGTAGAGCTGCTAGCATACCAACCTCTTGGCGCTGGTATTACTGTAATGTGTATCACATCCTGTCCTATATTGGAGGACTTCTAATGTCACTGTTACTAGCTGTGCATGTCTCTAAATGCCTGCAGTGTCTCTTTGTGCTCTGCAATCTTACATTGATGGAAAAATCCACTTTGAGAATTAAATAGAAGACCTAATATGTCCTGTATTTCCAGATCGAGTAGGCTGGCAGCTTCCAGCAGTGGAGTTAGATTACCCAGAGGGCCTTGATCGCTACAAATACTTTGCCAGATTTTTACTGGAAGGAAAGGTAAGTATATTACAACTTGCATGGTTTCCCCGTAGAGCAGGCCTGCACAACTCGGAAAGCAAAGAGGGCCGTATTACTGCAAAAAAACCAGCTGCGGGCCAAAAAGTCCCGCCCTCACCCCGCCCCCATCTGCTTCCCCCTACCCCACCGCTTGACTTGCCCCGCCCCTACTCACCTCCCGCTGGCCGCACAGAGAGCCCGTGCAGGCCGCATGTGGCCCCCAGACCTCATGTTGTGCAGGCCTGCCGTAGAGCATCCTCTTACTTTATGGCAAGTATCTAACGAGTGCTAATATTTATTTTAGATCATTAAACAGCTGGGCTCTTATAAGCGCTGTTTGCTGTCCAGTCCACTCACAATGCTGAAGACATGGTCCAAGTAAGTTGTTAAAACAATAGACTGAACAGGTGTCATGCCACCCAGCAGTGGAGTTAGTCACTTGAGCCTTCTTAAAAGAGAGGGACTTCTAAACTGGGAAGAGTATGAAGATATTTACCTCAATCGTTAACGGGGGAGAGAAGGAAAATTGTCTTAGCAAACATAAGGCCAGTGGCCTTTATCAAGCACAACTGATGAACTGTAAACTCTTAAGCATGGGAATAATTATGCTGGCTTCAACGGCATTATTGGTGCCAGTAAAATGACCTGTGTGTAACTATTTGCAGGATCTGTCCCTGGGACTCTGTATTTAATTTTCTTCGCAGTTTAGCCAGCTAAACTATTTTCAGTCGTCTAACAAAGCAGACGTTCCAACGAGGTTTGTCTTTCACCTGGTTTTGTGTTTTGTGATTGTACCTTCACTCTCTGGCCGCCCAGCTCTGGCGACTGCTGACTGAGGGCCCAGCTGTGCAGGCAGCAGCACACAAGGAAAGGTGGCAATACCAAAATGTTCTAACTACTTGTGCAAGCTCCCTGTTCAATCTCGTGTTCAGCTGTGGGACTCTGAGTACCTTTCCCCAACCCGAAGAAGAGCTCTGTGTAGCTCAAAAGTTTGTGTCCCTCTCACCAACAGTTCATCCAATAGAAGATATTTCCTCACCCACCTTGTCTCTCTAATATCCTAAGACCAGCATGGCTACAGCAACCCTGCCTACAACAGTGGTAGATTTCAAGTCGAGACTGTCTCTTTAGTCATGGGATACATGTTTTATGTCTCCATCTGACCTCTAATCAGTATTGTTATGAAACAAATGCAGAGCACTAGATTGTAAGCACTGAAGTAAAGATGCAGCCATAATATAGTTAAATAAACGAACGTAGTTCACATCTATATTTGATCCCCTTTCATTTTGGAATTCACTCAGGCTTCAGCCCCGGACAGAAATCCTGTTGAAGGCTCTTGTCTCAGAAAGTGCTGATAATCGTGATGCTTTGCTGACTGCGTGGAAAAAAAATCCGAAGTGTAAGTGTTCAGTTTGCTGGGTGGTGGCGAGTAACAATTCCAGCAGAGGGTTCTTATCTGATTTCAAGCAGAGCTGGTTTTTCAAACTTCAAGTAAAGAAACAGACCACACCTTACCAGAGAAAGTAGCAATCATTTTCAGTGCCTTTTTTATTAAGGTAGTTCATGTTGTGGTTTTGGTCTTCCACTAGGACTGCTGAGAATTCATAAATCTGTCGTCCTACGGAAATGAATATTTGAAAAGATTTTTTTTGGTAATACGGTTGTCTGGATTTGTAAATGATAAGACTTTGTAGCAGCTCTGTCACAAAGTGGCCATGTTATAGGAAGAATCCTGTGCCAATTAAATTTATTTTTCACAATATTAAGCATACCAAATAATCTGACCTTTTATACTAGATGATGCAAGGAGTAAAAAAAAACCTTTCCTAATAAATCCTTTCATAGTGTTAGCCTTATTAGTCTATATCTACAAAAAGAATGAGGAGTACTTGTGGCACCTTAGAGACTAACACATTTATTTGGGCCTAAGCTTTTGTGGGCTAAAACCCACTTCATCAGATGTATAGAGTGGAATATACAGTAGGAAGATTGCGTGTGAGATAGATATATCCGTGTGTGTGTGTGTATATACATACACCCACCCACACGTGATGGGTGTGTGTGTGTGTGTGTATGTATGCACACACAAAATGTATATAATATATAAAAAATGCCCACACCCACACAGAGAACATGAAAAGATGGGGTTTGCCATACCAACTCTAAGAGCTAATTAATTAAGAGGCTATTATCAGCAGGAGAAAAAAAACTTTGTAGTGCTAATCAGGATGGCTCATTTCGAACAGTTGACAAGAATGTGTGAGTAACAGTAAGGGAAAATTAGCATGGGGAAATAGATCCTACTAGGATTCCCAGTATTAACTTGAACAACACCTTTTGCATTCTTCTTAATACTTTTAGATCATTAAAACACTTCGAAAGAGTTAACTGTCGGACAAGTATTTTCCCCATTTTTACAGGCAGGGAAGCTGAGGCAGAGATTAGTGGCCTATATAAATTCCCAGAGAGAGTTTTGAATAGTTCCTGGTTTCCAGTCCTGTTCACTGTTAAGCCCCAGGCCTTACCTTTAATCCTGGGAATAGTCTCATCATAGTTAATTGTTCTACACACATGTATAAGTACTCTGTTGGATCAGGGCCTTAATTTGGATTTAACAATGATTTGTCTTCATCACAAAAAAGCAGAGATGTCCCAACACTTCAGCTGCACCTTTCTCAAGGAGAAAAATTCTCTCTCAAGTTTGTGGCTCTGAACACTGACATTTCTTCTGGAATGAATATGTGCAAAGGAGTTTCTTCTTTGGTCTTTCCTTGGAAGACGTGCACCAGAGAAATTGAAGTAATCTAGCCTTCCATTACTATATTTTTTTCACTGGCTGTAAGCAGAGTCTAATTCTTTTACATACTCTCTTGAAAGCATGATCAAACTGACCCAGTTGTTAGATCCCTGCTTTCTAGTAGACGCTCTTCCTCTGTTAGCTATTTTTGATTTGTGGGCTGATGATTCATATCTTACTGTTTCAGACTTGCTGTCTGCATACTGCCAATGGATCCCTGAAGTTATGCATGATGACGTAGCCAAACGCTGGCCACCTGTGACATTATGAATTGTCAGGGATTACCTGTAGAAGGGAAATCTTCTCTCTCGGACATCTCTAGAACTCTCTTTTTCTAGGAAGACTCGGAAGGAAAAGGAAAGTCCATATTTTGATGAAGGGAGACTCACTAATGGAGGACATCTTACCAGCTGTTTTTGCTAGGGTGTTCTGTAATATTTATTGTCTCTTGGGTAACTTTATCCATTGTATTTAATTGATTTTTTTTCTTAAAAGCTTCTTTTTAGACTATATTAGTCAATCGGACTACAGCAGGTATGTAGAGTACTTGATTTGAGCAAGTAAAGGGGGTTGTGTGCGACCGTGCTATGCTGCAGCTTAGAAAAAACAAAAAAATCTCTCCAGTGTTCCCGGTCATCCAGAATGAATGCCTCATATGCACACCTGAAGTTCAAGACACACATGAATATATAGATCCTTCATGTTCCAGTATTCCTTTTGTCATTTGAATTCACCATCGAAACAGGATAGCCAGAAACCTCACACCTTCAAGCCACTTTTTCTTCTTTTCTTTTAATTCCTTTCCTAGCTCATCACTTTCTCCAGCTGTTTTTTTCTGCAACCAGCCTGCCTGGGTCTGGCCACAGTGGGGAAAGAATTCCAAGACTGTCTTGCTAGACAATGCTCTGTCTCTTGCCAAAAATCCAATTGCTGATGGTCATATTTAATTTGGTCGGCAAATGCTGTAGGGTTATTTGTATTGTCCGTTTGTACAGTGCAAAACTCCTTTTGAAAAAGAATAGGGCAAGAGGGTATATAGTATGGGAGAGATGCCTTGGATTATTTTACAGAAATAATCTTTAATCAGGCTCATTTTTTATATTAAAGTGTCACAAGAAGGTATCCTGATTTTCTTGCATAGGCAAGTCAGGATCCCAAACTAAACCGGAAGATGTATTGAAATGTGAAAAAGCTGATGCAGCTTTGTTTGGGGTCTGACTGTTCAGTGTGTGTTTTTAAGAAATGTGGTGAGCTATTGTGTATAAAACAGGTG